>JARFNW010156110.1:0-18462 GCA_031763155.1 Dirona albolineata
TTTATATATGTATGTATATATATATATATCTCTCTTTTTGAAACTAATACAGTCGATTCCTGTTGACTCGAATTGTGATGAGTCAATCATTCAAATCGTTTACAAAATCTGTCTCTCTTCATGTTAAATTTGCATATTCGAAGTGTTACTGATAAATTCAACTTGTGATAAGTGTATAAAAGTGTCGTCCATGGATTTTCTACCAGTACAACAGATGGTTACATGTGGCTTTGTGATTACTTATGCTTTTATCGCAATCATAATACCGGCTGTGATGCATGTGTTTACTATGTTTTTACTTCTGTTTGTTGAAGCGCCTTATGGCACTTTGCGAATTTGTGCGCTATTGATTACATAATATTACAAACATATTATTTAGACGATATAATAATATATGGGACCAGGTTACAACTGGTAATCGTTTCAAAGACATTACTGAAGTAGAATACAGTGACAATGGCATTGCATGAAGTGATTGCATTTCCACATACTTCAAACAATATTATGTGATGTGTGTTCAGTTTGCAAGAGGAAACGGACGCTAACCCTAATTATATGCTCCAAGCTTGCATCTTTGCTCAGTTAGTTGCTCACCCGTCACAATGTATCAGTTTGATGTATCCAAAATATGCAAGCGTATGTAGGCAAGACGCTCCACTTTAGTCTGATAACTGATCCTGGCTCTATTGTACTCTTTGGTGAAACTTAACTGACTATGTTTAGAGAGAAAGTTGAGCAAGTAAAGTGATGAAAGTATGTATAAGTAATACTAGTCATAGGTTTAAAAAGCATTTTTGCATGGCTAAATAAAGCACTAGCTGGGGTGGTTATTGACTGCCAAAAGGATAAATTTGTCTCTGACAAAATGAATAAGCATTAAAATACTCATGGCATTGATGTATCACGATAGGTTAGGTCTACCGTACTGCTTCACACTCGGCCCATGCCTTTCAGTATTGACTGGAGAAACAGTATTTGAACGTGCATGAATTAATTAACCCGGTGTCCTCACTTCTAGCTACGAGGCTTTGAGACTAAAATTCAACCAAACATTGTCACAGCGCGGCTCTAAGCCCGGCTTGTAGCTAGAAGTGTGGACACCGGCTAAGACGAATCGGCTGGTGGGGTAACGTGTGGTCGCGGGATTATATATCACTATATGCAGTAATTCCACTGACTTTATGTTTTAACGGGCTTCAGCGTGAATATGAACCACTGTTTCCATGTAGATACATCTACTACTGTTATAATTGCTGTTTCGTCACTACAACAGTTTAAGCCCGCATATTATCTTTTTACTCGCTTTTGGTGATCCGATCTTGGCACTGGGAGGAGATGGTTATATTTATGGTTGCATATTGGAAGTCTCTGTTTCAGGTTGTGGCAATACAATAACTTTTTTTAAAATACAATTTGCTCATTAAGTTTGTCCAGACTGGTCTTCATGCTCTTTGCACACGGGCGAGTGTGTATAAATGTGTGTTTGTGTGCGTGTGTGTGTGTGCGTGTGTGTGTGTGTGTGTGCGTGCGCGCGCGCGTGGCACGCGTATATGTGTTGTGTGCGTAATCTTCCCACCGATATTTCACGAGTATGTTACCGATACTCAAACACCTGTATGCTAAGTTCATCCAAAAATACGCACATTGCCCTATCTTATAGTACTGCACACTTACGTTTATCACCTCAGAATGATGTGGTACGTCTCTCTTGACCAGACCAAATGAGTCGCAAGTCATTTTTAGATCCGAGAAGCAGTCCAGTGAACAAATATGGGCATGGTTAACTCCTTCACTGCCAGTGCCAAACACAAATACTTTAATCATGTGTATTCTTTATTGCATTGGCATTCATTTTTTTTAATATATATAATATAGAAATGAATTGTGGATGTCGATGTTTAACTATTTGGCAATGATTGTGGCAACAATAGGTAGTTGTGAAAGGTTTTTTTTTCATTAGAGCAGATGATACACACATTTTTGGTCGGCAGTCAAGGAGTTAATCAGTAATATTATGTCACCGCACAAATACGCCTGCTTAATTTTTTTTTTTTTCACCATTCGAAAGAGGAAAAGTCAAGCTTTTACATTATACCAATACCTCTATAATAATATTATTATTATATTGAACCAAAATGTACACTACCGACTCATTTCGGCTGGTCGCAGGAGATACATTAGTATTATATAATATTATCATAAAAGAGCGAGCAGGTTTTTGCATTTTATTATCGTATTATTATCTTCAATTCTCACACCAGGCAATATCAATTCATCGTTTCGTTATGTTTTACAGGCAGCATAGACATGTTTTTGGTTTCCCAGAATAATATCATTATCATTACTTCTAATTTATACGGGTGGTCGTTCATTACATTTATTTGAATTAAAACCACGAAAGACAGATCGCATCTTTTTGTTATCCGAGCACTTCTTGTATGTAGAAGTTCTTAGAACTTGAAATTGATATTGTGTAAACTGTAACACGATTCCTGCGTTGCAATATGTAGCACCACTGTACGCTTTGCGGACAAGGAGGCGGAAGAAAACAGACAGTGATGGGATATAATATATTAACAAAATCATGAATTAATTGGCCTTCTCTTCGATGGACCCATTGTCTTCAATCCGTCACCTGGAACCCAATGTTAAATTTCCATTACTCTGGCGAGATTTAATCCACGACTTTCCGCGAAATGAGTTTGGAGTATTGCAACGCATGAATCGTTGTACCGTCATTTTTTTTGTTTACTCTTTCTTGCTGTTGCGTTTGATGATTATACTGTTATTAATATCACTATGTACACTGTTGATTGTTGTTACTTTTAAAATCAATTCATTTGTTAAATTATTATAAAGAGTCCAAATGTTGTAAATAATATTTATTTCTATAATATTGACATGTACAGGCTGTGTGCGAATATATCATTGACCATTTTAGTGGGAAGGAAGTGGGTGATAGGGGAGGGTGTGATGAGAGAGAGAGAGAGAGAGAGAGAGAGAGAGAGAGAGAGAGAGAGAGAGAGAGAGAGAGAGAGAGAGAGAGAGAGAGAGAGAGAGAGAGAGAGTGCAGAGAGAGTGCAGAGAGAGAGGGAAGGGGGGGGTACGAGAGAGAATGAGAGAGGGGGTGTATCTTTTAATAATACAGTGCAGTGACTTCTATTACCAATACTGATAAATAATTGTTATGCTGTGCAATGCTCATGTGCCAAAATGTATCATTATTGCATGGGCTCAAGGTTCTGATACTCAAATCATTCCTAAACTAAAGGCTAATAATAGTAATAATAATAATAATAATAATAATAGGTTATTAAACATTGTATGATAGCACAGTGCAAGCCGTTTAATCGGGATGGCACCGTTCCACGAAAATCGTCCCTATTAAACGGCGTCCCCATTAAGCGGCAAGTACTTTTTGTCTTCATTTAGGGGATCGTTTGTTGACAATACGAATGATTGTTTGTGCGTGCTTGTCCTCTTGAGTTGTTGGTGATAGTCATGCTATTCGCCAACACTAGAGTTTCACACGTTCTTTATAACGCCTTTTATTTTAATTAAAACAACTTATCATTTCACTCACACTCACGAATAATTTAAGATGACGACACTCTAATTCACACCATAGTCAAAACCCGCTGACAACACAGCCCATCCCCCGCTAGTCACATTGCATCAATTACGATGCTTATACAAAACTAACACATCCTGCACTCGGTACGAAAGTATAAGATTAGGGATTATAGTCCGTTGTTCACACCTTTATTTTATCCATGTCTATGCCCCATGTTGACAATCGTAGCAGTCAGCACTTAGCAGGATCATTTGCATATATTAAGACAAGTACTTCAACATTGAGTGACCGTCATCATTATTTGGTTGGGTTTTGTTTTTTTTACTACTGAATTTATCTTATTTGCGTCCCAATTAAGCGGCTAAATTCCAATCTAAGGAGGATGACTTTTTATATGGAAAAAATGTCCTCACTAAGCAGCTGCTACCCCTATATATTAAACGCGTCCTCTTAACCGGTTTGCTCTGTATTATTATATTGATGCCAATGGGGTCTACCTTAGATTGCGCTCGTTGAGAAACAAAAGTAATTCTTTTGAATTTGACAGACAAGCAGAGTGCATATTTTTTTTATTATAGGGATTTGCTGAATCTAGGCTTCGGTAATAATTTTTTTTTAAAATTAAAATTGTCAATCAGTCATTTCTTATTCTAGGTAGGCGGGGATGGGGGGGGGGGGGGGAGGGATCACTTTAACCCTCTAGAGCCCAATGGTCGATTTCCTAGGTAGAACAATTTAATTGTTATATAACACACTACAAATGGACCCAAAGACATGGTTCTAGCATATTTAAATGTCAGCATGTGCCTTAGTTGGCACATCGGGCAGTTAAAGGTCAACAAAAAAACGATGTGCCAACTTTTGGCACAATGGGCACTAGAGGGTTAAAAAGGCGTACACTGAATCGCACCATGGTTATAAGGTTCCTGGAAACGAGACGGACAGAGACAGTATTGAAAGAGATCAAACAGAACATTCTTCTACTGCTGCATTTTCATGTATGAAGAGATTGGCGGTGAGAGTGGATTTAATTCAAAATCGAAATTTGTTTCACAGCGATTCATCACCAGGCTTCATACCCCATCCAAATTTTGAATGTAATAAAAATAAAAGCATCCCATGACATTTTATTTATATATATAATATATATATAGACAACTCTATTACTGTGTGATAGTTTAAGGTTCTTGAGTTGTTTCTTTGTTGCATAAAAAAACATTACTACTGATTCTGTATATTTGCCTGTAGTTTAATTTGATTTATATTATTGTATTATGGTATTATGTATCAGAATAATATTTTATGATGATTATCAAGTGTTGTTCGTTTCTTTCTTACACTTTGTTGCACTTTACAATGATATAATGTAATGCAAACTCTTAAAATTGATAGAGAAATAAATATTTGATGAGGAAAACAAATGGGACTGCCTTTTTTGGGACACCTGTTAAACAAATACCCTTGTTACTGTTACTCACTCATGGTGTTAATTATTTTTTTAAAGTGGGATGATCACCTACAGGTCTTCAATCAATTTCGGATCCATTGAAACTCCATATTAAGTTGCGTGTATGATATGACTACAAAACTGTCTTATGGCCAGTTCTGAAAATTGTTGGACATGTGACAAGAGATGAAATCCCTAACCATCTGCCAAGAAAGAAACAACGCTATTTTCATTCATCTTAGGTACATTTATTTTACAAGACATAAACAATGAAACATCAATTACCATTCTTTTCATCAAACAACAAATCATCTCATAAAATACCACTTATGCCCACCAGTCACTCAACTATTGAAAGCCACAAATCAAAAAGTTTTCAAAACCCAATTGTTGTTACAAACTGTGAGTTCGATTCCACCAGACCTTATTGAAGTTGATTTCAGAGTGTTAAATAAATTTTTTTCACTCAACGGCACGACATATTGTTGCGTTCAAGTTATGTCAATGTTCATGTCCCTAAAATACATCAACAGCCACTTGGCCACTATGTGAAATTGATCAGTACGCTGACTCCATCATTGTTTTGACTGAATGGAAATATTCAATAAGAGTTGAGTTCAACACATGAGAAATCTGAATTATAATAATTGCGTCGCCTGACTCAATGGGTATTGGAGTCGGGTCACAAGCAATCTCGGAATGGGGTGAAAAACAGATCATGTACACGAAAAATCCCACAGCGGTTGCAAAATCGTAACCGCTGTCATGACAAACTTTAAATTTTACCCACTAGACACAGTGGGTTGATCACCTGCTAGTCTTCGATTCTTGATCCAATGCAATGCGGTATAAAAAGGGAATGGATAAGAAAGAGAGAAAGCAGATGATTCTAGTGAGGAAATCAGAATAAAGCAATAACATGTTCCTAATGGTCCAAACTTCCGCAAAGGATCAAACAACAAAACAATTAACAATTTTTTGGGTTGCTTGCTGCAGTTATCGGCTTCCCCCTATTAGTACCCCACACAATGGGATTTGGTACAATTAATCTTAGGTTTAATCGACTCTATTGCCCCAACATTCTCAGCCATTCTACTTTCACACATTAAACCACTAGGGCTAGGGGTCCAATCCTCAACATTTTATAACAAATTTTACAGATAACATGGTTTGGTCATCAAAATGGAAAGAGGTTTATAGTGACTGGGTATAGCACCTCAAAATGCAAAAAAAACAACAAAAAAACAGTCAGGGAAATTAGGGCATACATTCTAGAAAACAAAATAGCAATAAATCCAGAGCAAATAAACATTCATCATTCACACATTGTCAGACCATTGTAGACTGTTTTCGTCTTTAAATCATTCAGATTTTAACTTTAAGCTAACATAAAACAAGCCTTAACTGCACATGGTGATGACAAATAAAGCACAGTGATCATAGAAATTAAATGTCTTTCTGGATGAAATATCAGCAGGAAAAGAGATGTGGGAAAAGAAAAAAAACCCAACAAACTAATTCTCAAACTTTCTATCATGAATTTATCACCTATGAATGACATGAGCAGGAGCTTTGAACCTTTCTCTTACTAAACTACGCAAAGATTTTGAAACGCCTACAACAGACCATCCAACTAAATTTAGAAAAATGAGGATTTGGTCAGAGTTGATCACATTACACATATCATATGTAATGCAATACTCAGCAATACGACATGATCGTGATGATTACATATATACGTGTCAAACTTTATAAAATCATTGCCACTTCTCTTTGTACTTACCACTTTGCAATTCAAAAGGTCTTCCCAACCCCAGACTCAAAACCCCTACAAGAATCAAGATTCATAATTAATAACTAATTACTGAAAACAGGGAGAAAGAGGGAATGAAGATATCAAAATGGTGTACCAGTGCCCCTGCTCTTTTAAATTTATAAAGTTTTAACAAATCAAACACAGTTCAATACCCCTTGTTGAAGAAATCCCATACTTGTAAGAATACTTGAATACTTTGATCAAAACCCCAATACGGAACCGTTGCATCAAGAAGTGACAGCATTATTCACTAACCCAGTGACACCCTAACCCTGCACCATCTTTTTTTAACATTCCATAAATCCTGTCCAAAACATAGTTCACCATTTGCCTGAAGAAGTTATTAACTCATTCAATTATTCATAAGAAAACTGTGCGGCATTAATGTATTCAATAATACTGTGCAACTACAAAAACTCTGAAATGAAATGATTGTACCAGCACACAGCCTCCGACAATTAAAAAGAACAAACAAAATAATTAAATTTGTTAACATTCTGTGTGTAACATAAAAGATGCATCCATTCTGAATGCGAGTCATTCATAGTCATAGGAAGAATATGTACACATTATCAATTTGACATTAAACAAGAAACATTTTCAACACCATTATCTAGGGTCACGATACATCAACTTCTCGAAGATTCAAAAACCGCTTCCATTCCCCAGTGGCGTAATTCATTTGGAAAATGGTGTCCTCTATTTTCTTCTTTTTGGTGCCGTCTGGCAAGAGCACAACTTCCTCCTTCTCACTCAGCTTGATGTTTAGAATGTTTCCACGCTGCGCACAAGGATTTTCTGGAAGAACGAAAACCAAGTTCAGAATGATTAGTGAATTGAACAGTTTTGCAGTAGTAGAAAAATGTTTCCTAACAATCTTTTTAAGCAAAAAAAAAAGATAAAACACCTTATAATAGGTTAATGTGCACCTTTGCGCCCACTGAAACGTAACCCTGATCCATTTAATACGCCTTGCGGTACCTCTATCATCTAACTCAGATTCATCTAACTCAGATTCAGAGTTAAAATCATACCTGTATTCACCATTATCTTCATCCATTTCAGTTTGCGCGAATCAGTCTAGTTTCCCTTTCAATCAATGTGTTTGTTTACACCCCTAGCCACGGAAAGTTACTATCCATAAACCCTGGACGTAAGGGAGATCACTACGATTATTATTCAAAATTGGAGGCAGCATCAGAAAGAGTAGGAGGCATGGAGGGGATATGTTTGACAGGGATTATATGTTTTTTTGGAACTGTTCATCATTGAATATGATACCCTGAAGATTTAAGAACAAACTTTTCACAATAATATTTTTTTTGATGAATCACACGGTTTTTCTAAAATTCCCCCGAAACCCTTGGGTATCATGAGTTAATCCAAATAAAAATCTCATGGTCCTCTGATTGTTAAGACTGCTCAGTTGGAAATATCAAAACTCTGAATGATAGAACAGAATAACTCTTCTTACCCCTGGACCCAGCCATGAATCCCAGGATGAGGGCCTTCTCTGGTCGTGACACCTTATTGGAAACCCTGAACATCTCTTGGGCTTCAAGCATTTGATCTTTCTGTTAAAAGAAAAACAAACCAACCTAATTGTAATACAATATAAAAATAAAAACAATTGATAAAAAACAACGAATTTGCTTCACAATATCGAGGATTGGATTGTCATAATACAGTCAAATATATTAATCACAACAATAATCACCAGTGAAACGATGGAGGAAAGTACTAATATAAAAAAGAAAATCATACCAGCTGGTAAGATTAAAAAATCACTACTCTTTGAAAATTCATTAATCATTTGACGTTTGACTTGTGTTCGCCAGCTTGAAGTATTTTATGGAGCAAATCAGCTCCTTGAATACTTCCTTAATAACATTTATTCTAAAAGATACAAAACGTGGTGATATCATATCTATACTAAATAGGACACCACAAGAATCGCACTTACTGTTAGAGATAGACCCGTCTTGGGACCAGCTGGAGGAGCTTGAGATGTCGACTGCTGAGGTTGCTGAGTTATCGTCAAGACTTGTTGAGGTTGAGTGGGCAGGGACGGTCTCACAACTTGCTGAACCACAACTGGACGCACCATGGGGGATGCTATCAGAGGTGAAGGGGATGCGACCGTTGGATTGGCTACAATTGTGTGATTGGTGCTGATTGTAGCAACGGATTGCAACGTAGAGTTTATAGATGACGGCTGCTGTGTGATAAGAATGGGTGTCATGGTGGAGAGGGGCGAGGCTGTGATGGTGCGTGCCTGTGGCTGTAGGAGTTGCTGTTTGAGCTGTTCAGACAGGTTGGGGGCCACAGAGGGCTGCAAGGAACTTGTCAAGTTGTCTGCATTTGAAATGATAAAACGAACAGAACATTTACTCTCTTTTTTTGAAAAATTTTGTAGCATATCAGTTCAGAGCATGTAACTATTTGACAATATTTGTCCGTACCTTCATATTTTTTTTTTGGGGGGGGGGGGGTAAAAAGAAGAAGCAAGGGGTTGATTGCTTGCTTTGTTGTTTTTTTTCAATCACTGTAATCCAATTGCATCTCCCAGTTCGGCATAGCAACATATATTATTTGTGGTACGGTCAAATATGTTCATATAAGTAAAAAGTGAAAATAGCCAGTTAGGATTGATTATGTAAATAGCTACTGCAAGATCTCATCAAACAATAACATGAATCTTAAAGATCACCTGTATCCTGAAGCTACCTGGTTCTCAGCATTATTTAAATTTTCATGACTTCACCAACCCAAGCTTGGCATTGACCCCATTTAAAATCCAAATATAAAATATTAAGCGGCATCGTTACGGCATCATTTCCAATGAATAGTGTTGTCATTTTTGTTTTTTAAGTGAAGCTATCAAATAAACAAACTTCCTCTACTTTCCATGAACATGACATATACATTTAGTATACACGCCTTTAATAGGTAATTTTTGCGCCGGGACGGAATTTGAATAATATCGATGATATTTTCATGCCTTGTAAAAAATCTGATGATCTGTCCGCACATCATAGAGCAGAGACCTGCATGGTACATTAATATATTTGGACATTTCAATTTTTTTTCCAAACTGGGTCTTAATCTTCAAGTGAGGGGGGGGGGGAAAATTAATTGAAAGAGCTATTGAAGTCTGTTTGTCTCCCCCCCAAAAACATAAAACTGAAAGAAAAAAATATTACGCAGGGATGACAATAACGCTCTTATTACTCACTTGAAATGGAAACTTGAGTATTTTGCCGAGCCGAAGATGGTAAATAGGCTGGGGACGGCTGTGGCAATGCAGAATTGGACACGCTTAAAACAGTCATGGGCATTTTCTGTGGAGGTAAAGTGATCCATATTAATTTTCTAACACCATTGAATTGAATTGCTATGAACTTGAGAGCAAGGATGAACCTTTTCCGAAGAAGAACCTTACCGAGTAGTACCCAAAATTTTGTTATCAACTTTGATGCTCATTACGTCTGTAAACACATATTTCAGCATTATCTCATGTAATATTTAAAAAAATAGAACAAGCTTTTTAAACATAATTTTGTTTCCTTCTATTGAGCGAAATTTCTATGAGTCTAATGTTGTCATGAACATAATTTACCGGTGGAGCTGATGGCATAAGACCAGCAGCATAATCGGGAGTGTATGAGACGGTAGAAGGGTTGGCGGTGCCTGTTTGACTGGACCCTGCTGCGGCAGCCAGCGCATCTTTCTCTTTCCTCTGCGCCTCCATTGCTTCCATGTCTGGGGATAAAACAATTGGTTTTCGGTGATGGGGAATGGGAATGCATGGACATTGAATTCAAAATGATTTACATTTCAGATTGTTTCCATCACTTTCAATTCTCGGAATGTAATAGTAAATTGCCAATACTTTGGTGTGATTTAGTGAACATTCTCATCAATCAGCAATGAAAGAAACTAACAGTATGAGAGAGAGATGGTAATGTTATCTAAAAATATAAAACAAAGGATCTCACCCGCTATTTTCTTTCTTCTCTTCGCTTCCTTAGCACCGACTGGCATTTCTTCAATTTCAAGTAGCTGAAATAACAAAAGTAAAATTATAAAAACTAAACTTAATATCAGCCTTATTTTTTTCACATGCTATAAAACATCTTTCAGAATTTAATACACAGTTGTGCATCTACTCTAATCCCATACGTCCATATTATGTCATACCTTAATTTTACTGTCCTTTTTGGAAGAACTGCTGCGTGGTACTATGGACATTGGCGTTATAGGTGATCTACCACCAAGGGGGGTCATTCTCATTGGTGTTGTGCCCGGTGATCGGAAATCAGAATTTGAGAAAGGAGAGCGTCCTGGCGTCATCTTCAAGGGAGCTAGAGATACACATTGTCAAGAAAGATATAAACAAAATCCTTGTGAAGATCTTAAGAAAATGTTAACTAAGAAATTAAAGGTCCCCAAAGACTTCAACGATTTACGCTAAACAGCAATAAAAAATAAATAAATGGGAAGCAATTCATCAAGGCACACAAAAGGCAGCTCAAGCGGGAAAGTTTAACTTTTCAGACAAAGAGCAAAAGTTTGAGTACATCAAAAGTGTTGCCATAGTAAGTGGAAACATTCCCACAACCATTCCATGTCTAAAAACGGAAATGAATCTATCAAACAGTTTTACTGAGACTGGTGGAAGTGGTTTCCTACGGTCAAAGCACCAAATCTCACAAAAATGTCGTCATAACCTACATTGCCATAATATATCATCACCTCCTCTTCGTTTTACATTAAATTGTGCTGGCATTCATAAACATGGGGGCGAGGTGGCCTAGTGGCCTAGAATCCTATCCCAGTTACTCCGTTGTTTCTCTTGGGCAAGAAACTTTACTCCATTTGCCTCGCCCGACCCAGGCGTAACAATGAGTACCAGCTTGCAGCTGAGGAAGTCATCTGTGATAGACTAGCGTAATATCCAGAAGGGTGACATATTATCAATCTGTCCACTTTGCGCTACGAAAATACGGGGCATTGGCGCTCTATAGGCCTCAAGGCTAGAAAGACTTTACTTCTTTTTATTCATAAACTTACTGATATTTGAATTGTTAGCATCCATCCTTTTGGCAAAACTCCTTGACTTCATTGGAACAGAGGTTGAATGGTTTCTTTTATTCAACACAGTATCAGAGGCTGGAGAGAATCATAAAATAATGTTATTAAAATAGTCAATCACTCATACACACATATTACACAATCATCACAAATTTACACCTTACTTTGTTAACAAATAAATCGCAAAGTAACACTTTATTTCTTAAGAACACTTAAGTAAAAGTGATCATTAAAAAAACCCATTTAAAACAAATTGTAAAAACCATCATATATGGAAAAGATAAAAATGAGACCTCAAATTTTACTAGCTAAAAAAACCTATTGTCACAATACATCTGAAAGATATTAATATACTTTCACTTTAAACTCTCATAAATCTTATATATGCAAACTAACGACACTTTACAAATCGAAAATGAAGTGTGAAGGTCCAATACTAATTTCCAAAACAAACAATAAACACATCCTTACATTTCTGGATTATCTCTGCCCTAAGTGCAGCAGATTTTGGTCGTCTTTTGATGGTGAAATGCTTAGAGGGTTCTGGGATTTGTCCAGCCACAGCGGCCAAGGATGATTTATTCAGATACTGGCATTCAAGGGGCATCATGCTCACATTGCATTTTTGAACTGGAAAGCAAAAAGAAAATAATTTTTGCGCCATAATTAGACAACCATGAAAATTATTTCATTACTACTTGTGAATACTTAAATATAGATGGGGTTTTATAGTCTGTAATCCCGTACAAGTACAAACATCTTTCTCTGCTTGTAACCAGGTGCTCATTCACACTTGTTGAGTGAGATGAAAACATGTAAAAAGTCTTTCTCAAGGATTCAACATTGGTAGCGCTGTTGTTAGGAATCAACCTCAGGATCTCACGACCATGAGGCTGTCAGTCTTGGCCTCTGATGCCATGACAATTTCACTTATTTTCTATACGTAAACATCCTTTTTATTTACAAAACTTGTAGTTACTGCGCTGATAACAAAAACTACTAATGAAATTACATCTATTCTCTCTCTTTTACTTCTGTTCAATTTGTATCCCTGAGTAGCCCTCACATTCCAAGTCCATGCGATACAAACATACAAATTTCAATGTCCTCACTAACGTGCCTGACCGAGCACACAGAAATTTCAAAAACAGTAAAAGATGCTGCGATACTGGTAACACACAAAGTAAAGTGAATTCTGATCCCACAATATGATATATCTGTGTCCCTTCTGCTATAAAAAAACTCTGGTTATTGTACCAAAAGGCACTAGTATACAATGAGTAACAAAGACATCATTGGCAAAAAAAGTCTTCCCCACATTTTCTTTCTTTTTGCACCATGTATTCAATCAAAAGTAAAAGAGCATCATATCAATTAAAAATACAAGACAGCTTTTATAATTTTTTAAACCAACATAGGAATGCTAACTTCAGCCTCACCCATAAGTTTTATTTCCTCAAGACAGGCAGCCATGTTTGAGTCTGTATTGGCATCCTGTTCGACCAGCAGAAGAGCACCGGTTGACGGGAACTCTCTCATTATTTCCCCTACTGTGGCAACCCATGGGTCTGTGTCATGAATGCCAAGAAGAACTATCTCTTCTAAGTCTTGCTGCCACTGGAAGTAAGAGTAAGAGAAGAAGAATTTAATAGTTTGAGGATTTTTTTCAATCCGACTGAAAATCACAGATCCATCTCTACAGTATACAAGCCAGCGCTGAATCTGTCCGTAGTAAGTGGACATCTTTTAGATCATGTGTAGTGTAGTAGACACCACAGTCTATCGCCATCAAAAATATCATCATTTAAGCTGTCAGATAGGATGGCTATATTTTTTATATATATAGGGGCCTATAGCCTATATATTCATTTAAATGCCATTTTCTGTGAGGACAGTCAGTAGCTTCTACCTACTGACTAACATTCTAGATGGTAAGCAAATATAAATATAATTATAATGTAGATTTCCATATATGTCTTGCTCCTAGTAAACCTCGCCAACTCATTTTCTTCAAATGAAGTGCCCATCATCAGCTTTTATTTAGCTGCTTGATAACTTGACAGTGTTTAAGTTGAGGCTGAGGGGACCAGTTTTCTTGCGCTATTGTTGGCAATGACCAATGTGTTTTGACTACATCTTCATTGTAATGTAAGTTATTATGTAAGTGTAAGTGAAAGTGTAAGAAGTGTTGGTTCTTCTGTCTGATCCACTGTTGTGGTTTGGCTACATTCATTAGTATTATAATAGTATAGAGTAATAATAGTATTATTAGTTTAGTATGATTAGTATTAGTTGTATTGTAGTTGTATACTTAATAATAATATTATAGCTCAAGCTGACTCTGTGTGTTGTGTTTGGCTCCGACCTGGGTCCTCCTACTCCTAAATGAACATGTGGTTTGGTTCTGATTTGTTACATTTGACTTACAACAATTCAGCACTCAGTACCCAGTGCCAGTACAGTTGTCAGTGTGATACTGATACAACAACAATGACATGATTATTATTATTTTATTATAATTATAAAACAACAAAGTAATAGGCCTATACATTAATATTATTAATAATAACAATAATAAAAAAGATTTAAAATACAAAATAATAGATTTTAAAACACCAATCAAGACCAAGCAGACCCAAATGAAAATGCAATTTGAATTGAGGGTGAAAAAGAAGACAGTAATAATAGGAGGACTATAAATTTAAATTTTTTTCAAGCTTAAACTTAAACTGAAAATAAAAAAGTGAAGTACAATTAGAATAAAAAACAAATTCACAAAAAAAAACATCTCTCTTCTTTTCTTCTTTCTATTCTTCTTTATTTTTATCCTCCTGCTGACGTCCTGAAATATAAAAGTTTCAATTCAAGAGACTTGGCTAGTCCAGATAAATGGGGATGTTGAAGAGCTAAATATATTTTTTAATGTATTCAAACACCATTTAGTATTTTAGTTACATCAGACTGATCATTCTCAATGATTCAACACAACCCATACATAACAAACTCATTTAATTTTGATTTTTGAAAATTCTTCACTTTTCCTCACCTGCTCGATGTTTCGTTTTGGAATGTGCAAAAATGATAGTAGCAGTTTGACTTTCACGTGAGACTGAAGAGCATGAAAACAATCCTGAATGTTAATTAGCCTTTCGCGTGACAACTGTGAACAAATAATTTTTCCAGACCACAAATCATCAGTGGAACCAAGTTTATTGTGAAGCCACAGAGCAGTGTCTCCAGCGGCCATTTTGAATTTCGACAACGAAAGCGGATGTGAAAATGTTTATTGTCAACATTGGGTCGTTCACTTTTGATTTCTCAAACGTAATAGAAATATTTCGCTAAGTAAAAAGTAAAAAACAAAAATTCCCTGTTTGGTAAAATTTCTTGTTTCTATAGCTGTCTGGTGAACACCTGAGGCTAAAATATCATGTTGTCTGGTCCTGATATGAGTAATATTGAACAGCGTATTTATATTGCTTCTTTGCCAAACGAGGTTTATTGGCACAGTGGGCTGATCCCCTGCTTGCCGTAAAATTTCTTGACCCATAGATTTCCCAGCTCTGTATCAGGCCATGTGTACTAGTGGGGCACATACTTGCATTTAGCCTGGTGCCAGATGCCCAGATATCATCAGGTTATCGTATACATTGATTTTCTTCACAGCCAGGGTCTTATCAGGGATAGTAGTAATCTATTTGGTACTGAGAACCCTGTCCAGAGGATTATCAGACACATTGATCAACTTAATAGTCAGGACTATGAGGTGGATGAAGTGTATATGCACCCCGTCCATATTTCTTTAGACATTCTTTGGTGACCTTGACAGTTTGTTGTTCGGTGGTTTGTTTTGTTGTTTTGTTGGGTTTTTTTGTTTTTGTGTTTTTTGTAGGGGTTTTTTTGTTTGTTTGTTTTTATTATTTATTTATTTATTTTTATTTTTTAGGGGGTGGGGGGGGGGGGGCATTGTCATATTGCTCTACCGTATGCTTCCACACAAGAAGGATATTGAAAGACACAGCCTTCTAGGGGATAGATGATGTATAATCTGTGACATACGCACATACAGCGATACAGACTATAAAGACATCTCTATCTCTAACCATTTTTATGGTCAAGTTTAATGTGAACACATTGCCAAAACTGACTATTTTCAATTCACGGGTCGCGTTGCATGACAGTGGGCTGTGTAAGCTGAATTTTTGTTAATCCTTCATGTCAATGTCAATGCATCTACTTCCTTGACCTTTCTCATTGTAGTGATGCCAAACTCTGTATGACGTCAGTTTTGCTCTGGTCCCAAAGTTGGCAGTGAGACAAGGCTCTTCGTTGATTTTCATTGGGATAGTGTCAGTATCCTTTTTTTTTTTCAAATAAGACAAAAAATATAAGACTTGACTTTGTTCAAACACTCTTTCTGCTTTATTTTCTCTTCTTTTCTCAGATTTACTTCACTAGCTTCGAAAGATAAATTATCATGCAAATGATATCCCAACTTACAAAGATACAATCTGAAACTGAAACACACTGATTGAACACACTATCACTAATTGAAAAACATACAATGCAATCACTAGATCATGACTCAAGACAACTATGGAATCATTCAATAAACTCACAAGGTTGAAACATAATGTGCAACATGCATTCCATGAATTGACTTGTGACAGTGACAGAAAGATAGTAGAAAAATGTCCACAAGGTAGCAATTAATCCATGTTCAATGAGATTGGAAACATCTTTTCAGGCCTATCCCACTGCGGGGCATAGTTTTATCTCCACCCCAAAATGTTCAGTTCCCTCCCTTTAAATCATCTGAAGTGGTTGCATCCATTGCTGTCACATTTACCTCAATTGGGAATGCTTGTAAGGCATCAGCTTTTTAAAAAAAAATCAAACCAATGTTTCATAAATCGGCATATCTTGCATCAGAATAGTTTATACTTTTTCATATAAAATGCATACCTAGAAACAAACCACTCATACATAAATACAGTTTTCACATGTTTATCAGCTCTTGTGAAACAAAGATATGCAATTTCTCCACATCAAAATTGTGTAACTTTGTTTGTTTGTTATCTGTTCCCTATAATACCATAATTAAACAGAGTAGGGACCAGCTCTGTGTCTGGCCGAGGACAGTGTACAAGGCAGAAGGCATCGATGCGCAGACCCTGGTAAAACGTATCCAGATTAAGTGCAAGTATGTGCCCCACTAACTAGTACACATAACGTGATACAACGCTGGGAAATATATGGATCAATATTTTTAAGGCAAGCAGGGGATCAGCCCATTGCGTACTTGTATGGAAATACGGACTAAAGTAAACTCATCTCAATTTTTATCTTTATTTTATCTTAGATAACTTTTCTGTTATCAAAACTATTTTGTTATTGTTGTTATTCCTTTTCTACCACCAGGAGCACAGAGATCATCTCGAGGATGTGCAGTGTGACCTTGAAGACCTGCAGGAATTTGCCAATGTCCTTGACCTTCCCAGCACCCTATACCTTGACACACCTCTCAAGAATGTCGGAGTGACCAAATGGAACATCACAGCCCGTCGCTTCTCTACGTGTTAGACACAGAATAAACATTGGCCAGATGCGATAAGAGACGATTTTTATAGCACAACTTTCGAGCCACAGAATATCACTATAAAAAACTGAACAAAATGGCGGTGAACACTATTTAGCACCACTACGTCCGCCATATTTGTTTAGTATTGTCGTGACCACTATAACCTATTCAAATTTGCCCTGGTGTTGCTTCTGTGTATTAATTTATTCTATGGTGCTAGACAAAACGATTAAAAAGATGGATTTATCTATAAATATAAAATAAAATAAATAAATAAATTCCCTTTATTCATCCCAGGGGGTGGGGGGGAGGGGAGATTTGTCTTTAGGGTCTATTCCGAAGGTAGACCGGAATAACCCAGGCGTCAGCCGCAGTGCAGCGCCGCAATGTGTGATCTGTTCTTGAGAAAAATGCGATCGGTAGGTACCCTATGTTTACTCAATAAACTATGTCAATAACCATGATATATCGATATATCGATAAACACCATTTGGATTCAGCTGAAGATCGATTAATCACGACTCGACATATTGTTGTTACACCATGATATTATGGACGGGAAAAATACCGATATTATTATTCTAATACCCTCAATACCGGATGCCCACATTATGCTTAGGTATCGAAAGTATCGAGTACTAATACCTAGTATAGTAGTAACATTAAAAATTCCATTTAGTAAGGAATTGATCCTGAGCGACCTTCACCTAGCATCCTATATGACCTTTAATCAAGTACTAGTTACTCGGTATCAATTCTCGATTCCCGATGTATTCATATGATGAATAGCCAGGCATCAGCTGGACCGGACGTATTCATTTAATGAGTAGGTGGGTGGGTCGGAAGTACTCAGACAAAACCTCAATCCCGGAAGTATTCAAGGTATCAAAGTATCGAAGCCTCGATATGAGGGTAATGGGTACCCGAGTACTCTCTCTCTCTCTCTCTCT
>JARFNW010156221.1:0-18454 GCA_031763155.1 Dirona albolineata
TCTCTCTCTCTCTCTCTCTCTCTCTCTCTCTCTCTCTCTCTCTCTCTCTCTCTCTCTCTCTCTCTCTCTCATGCTTTTACACTTTATCACTTAAGTAATTCAGAGGCATGACAAAAATTCAGCATAACCAAATATTTTAACTTAAGAGGAATAAAAAGAAAGTTTTACTGAGGAAAGAGAGAAATCCGAAAAAACAACTTGAAAAATGTGGACTACTGTAATATTTATCAATGAACTCCAAATATTCATAAGCAACTCCTTGTCAGACTTACAGTTTGTGACAGGGGTGGTTTCCCACTGTCTACACTTGTGACCGATATGAGGTGAGAAGGTTCCTTTTCATGGTCCAAATTTGTCTCCCCAACTTCAAGTCTGTCACCAGCAATCACAAAATGACCTAGGTTTGGATGAAATGTTGGTATTGGAATTGAAAAAAAGATAAAACCAAAAGAAAATAAAACCACTTCTTGCATTCACCTTATTATTGGGTAGACAGGTAAGCATATCAAAAGCCAAACGATGTAAGTTGATATAGTAGCAGTGCAGAGAATGCAAAAATCTGACTTGCACTTTGTTAGCATTCAAGTTAAATGATCTAGATTTGGTATACAAAACACACACTTACAACACCCAATCCCCAAATAATAAATAAATTGATCGAAACTAATCACTTCACCCAAATTTCATCCTTACGAATATGCTAGGTATATTCGATAATTCTTATAACAAAATACATATCTTCCAAATCTTTATCATACTTGCATAAAAAAAACCACAGGAGATCCTGACCCCATTCAAGGACACAATGCTAGATTTTATAGCATTTAAAATTTGTTTGTTTGTTTGTTATCTGTTCCCCATAGAAAAAAAATAGTGTAGAGACCAGCTCTGAGTCTGGCCGAGGACAGTGTACAAGGCAGAAGGCATCGACGCACAGACCCAGGTAAAAAGTATCCAGGTTAAGTGCAAGACTGTGCCCCACTAGTACACATGACCTGATACAGAGCTGGAAAATCTATGGATCAAGATTTTTAAGGCAAGCAAGGTATCAGCCCACTGTGCCAATAAACCTATTTTGGTACAAGAAGCAATACACTGTCAAATGTTGCCCACACCTGTACCAGACAACATGGTATTATAGCCTCACATGATCACCCAACAGCTATAGAAACTATGGAAATCTTACCAAGGAAGCAAATTTAAAATTAGTTTATGATAAAACACAGCACACGAAGAAGCGGGGAAAACCTACAAATTACGAAAGAGCTCACAGGCAAAAAAATCATCATGTGCTTTATACACAGGGTCTAATGGTCAATAAGAAGCAGAACAAAAATAATAAACTATTGATTACCTGTTGCACCAGATTTTTCTGTCAGTGTATAAACAAAAGTTTGTTTTTGATCTTGGTCCTCCGTTCTGAGCAAGCCAATCAAGGAACCTCTTTCAGCATTCTCAACGACAACATTGTTAGTGAGACTAATGGACACAGGCTTCTCATTTTTATCAAGAACCTGCGGAAGGCAATTTTTTCTAATTTAACGATTGTTTGATAGACAATACAAACAAAGAATCCTTGACAACTGGCAAAACTGGGTTTGGAAATACTCTTTCTATACATATATATGCTAGTGGCATCTTAAGTCAAGTGTCTAAGCTGTCAGGATCGAGATCGTGAGATCCAGGATTCGAATCCTGGCAATGCAAAGCCCAATGTTGAGTCCTTGGGAAAGACTCTTTCACATTTTTCCTAACTTGACTGCGTGAATGAGTACCCAACTTCAGGCAGTGACAGATATTTGTGTCAGGGATGCGGACTATAAATCCATCTTTATCTCATTTTTTTACTATCTTCCTGTTGATGCATTACTCTGATTGGCACAAGTGCAAGAGCTAAATCTTAAACATAACAGTACCTAAAAGGAGAATTTTACCTTGATTGTAAAAGTTTGCTTGGATGACAGATTTTCCTCATCCTTAGCCGCAATGGTAACAGAGTAGGATGACTTCTTTTCAAAATCAAAAACTGCTTTGGCTGTCAGAGAATTATCTCCCTTAATGGAGAAAGCTTTCCAATCATCATTTCCATTTTCATCAATTGAGAAAAAGGTCTGAGAGATGGAAATGAAAATAAACAAAATTGTGTATCTCCAAGGGGACCTCAAGGTTTCTCATAAATCTGTAAGGAATATTTGTATAAAACCTGACAAATTTGAATGGTTTATAGTGCCTCAATTATATATATAATTTAAAAATAAGTGCATTGAGTGAATGTTATCCTCCAAAGGGTTATATGTATCATTGTTATTTCTGATCTTATGCTTATATGGGTACAAAAACAAATAAAGGGGTCGGTGAAGAATTAAAATAAAGCAAAAATTGTTTATCCAACCAAAACTGTTTATCCAGTGTTGTGCTTATAAATTAGCTTTGTTTTGTTTTGTATTGTTTTGTATTCCCATGTTTACCTACTACCAGCATGGCAGTGTTGGGCCCAGCCAGATGCCTAACCTTAAATGAGGTACTGGGCATCTATAACCCAAGCCCTGATCAGAGAGGACTAAATATGCATGCACATTCTTAATCTTAAGCTAAAAATAACTGCTGTAGATAAAATTATTCAAAGTTTGTGGATTGGGTTGAGAATGTATGAAGGACAAGCAGATGATCAGTCCTCTGTGACTAAATTAAGGAATGAGGGCTGCCAGAAGCTAAAAATTGAAATATAAGGTATGCAAAATGGTATAGCTTCAAAGGTAAAACAAGTGACAGAACAAAGAATGTTTCCCCTTCGTCAGCCAACAAACACAATACACAAAACACAAAAGTAAGGCAGCTCAAGTAGTCACAGACTTGTTTTACCTTTGAAGCTATTGGCCTACCATTTCCCCTTTTTTTGCATACCTTCTACTGTGACTAAAATCATCGAAAATGGAACAAAATATTTTACTTAGCTATCTTGATTCAACCTGGGACAAAATCAACTGTTGTCTTGGTGTTTTACCATCAGAAATAAAGACATTTTGGCACACTAGGCATTCAAATACCACATTTCTTTCCTTGCTATCTAAATCTTAATCTTACAGAACTTAACATGCAACCTTTTAAAATACCTGTTCGCTGTCTGGGTCAGCAGCTTCAATGACTGAAACCAAGGCATCAATCTCATTTCCTTCTTCAATCTCAAACTTAGATAATGAAATGTTTTGTGGTGCTTCATTGACATTGGTAACAGATACAGGGAGGGATGCTGTTATCTTCAAATGGCTGCCTTGCCCATCATCATCTTCACATGTTACCTGTAGACCAAGGAAGGAAGTGAAGATGCATATTTTTCAGCAAGTCTTTAATGTAGGTCTCAGCATCTATTTTTCATCAAATAAGATGGGTTTTTATAAAGATTGGTTTTATAGTCTATATCCTCATACAAGCACAGGCACACAGACTTCACATCATTTACACTCCAGCAGCTGTGTCATTCAAAGTGTTTTTCAATTCCCCAAGGAGTATACAGTAGGATCTGCTAGCTAGGCTCAGCGTTACTAACATTCTGACAACATCGTTCACTGCCTGTAGCCAGGTACTTATTTGCACCTGAGTCAAATGAGGAAAATTTTGAGCAAATTTACCACGATTTGAACACTGGATCTAACAATCTTGAGCCTGGCGGCCTCACCACTCAACCACTGACATCATATTATAAGCACTTGAGTCTATGCCTTTCGTCTTCGTCTTTTGAACACTTTCTTTACCCTGTTCATTTAAACAACATTTTCCCTTCTCCATCATTGATTTATCATTTTTCTTCTTCACCTTTTTTTCTTTTTGCCTTGCTATATTGAAACATAAATGTGAAATGAACGAATGATTACAACAACAGTCCCAAACTTTAACTCTCTCTAACACCACCCTAAGTTGTAGTCATAACTGGTTACAAATGATAATTGCCCAATATTGTAACTGCACAATATCGGCCAAAATAATTTCAAGTTGGAGGAATATTAAGTAACATATCATTAATGCTACTAGGGTGTAATATTTTGTGTATGCATGCAAGTAGAAAATTTTAATGAGTAATGAAACATAAAAAAGAATTAAACTTATTGTACTTACTTCCACAACATACAGTTTTTGTGATTCAAAGTCTAAAGTTTGTTGAGAAACCACCAATTCAATTCCATTTTCAACCTTGCAAAATAGATATAATAAATTCATTATCTTTTGTTAAATGTCAAAGTAATCATAAAATCTGACATTACTTCCTTTCACCTTAAAGAAAGCAGGAAAACTTATAGCTTTGAAGTGTTTATAAAAGTCATGTTTTATGATGGAATGATGCCATCTTGTAACTTTGGGCTTTTTCATAGTCTAGCTGGGTGGTAAAATTGCCCTGCTGCCCCTAGGACTGAGAAGGTTGTCGGTGGGCTGATAGCCTATTTGTCTTAAATTTTTGGATCTAGAGGGTTTGACTCTGTATATAAACATAAAAATAGCATGTTCTAATATTTTGTGTTGAGTCTAGGTGCATGTGGGTGACATGTACTATGTGTGTTGATGGGGATCGTACATGGGACTGGGTCCAACACAACTGTGTAGTGTGAAATAATTGAGATAACAAATAAATAGGTCTTTGGTAACATTAAAAAGATTTAACTTTAGGAAAGTTGCAAACATAATTCAACCGGTGCCATATCATATAGTTTTGAATCAATATCAGAGTTCATATCATTGTTCAATATTGAGCATTTATCTTTTAAAATAAATCTACACGATTCCATTTTATCAGCGTGTTTCCTCTGTTTGAGGATTGCTAATAATAAAGACTGTTCAAGAAAAAGCTGAAGCAAATTAGAAATCGTTAATTTATAGAAACATCTCTATTATGTTATTGTTTTCTATGGCAGTGAAAAAATCAAGGCCAAATATAAGGTTTAAAAAAATATTTCAAGAAGACAAGTAAGACTACATAAAAAAAATAATTTGGTAATTCTAAATGCTTGGGATAGGTAAAACCATGTTTGCTTATCAATATTAGATGTAAGTAGAAATAGAAGCACTGTAATGGGGGCGGCCAAACATTTCCTGACTAACAGTCTTTCAGATTACACATTTTCAGATCAAGCAATTTCCAGTGTGGGTAAATTCTTAAAATATGCAAAAAGAATTGAACAATTTTAGAAAAAAATATCATAGATTTCTGATTCAATATCTGAGATGAAATGCTTAAAAATATTTTACCTTGAAAGGAACATCCTGCAGGTTATTCACAAAACAGAGATGATCTTGATCTTCATCTGGATCTTCAACCATCAGCTTTCCAACGACTTGATTAACTTTTGCATCTTCAGGTATCTAGGATCAAATTTGTTGAGTGCTTCAATATCTCAAAATATTTCAAAAAGACAAGTAAGACTACATTAAACAAATAACTTGATAATTCTAAATGCTTGGGATAGGTAAAATCATGTTTGCGTATCAATATTAGATGTAAGTAGAAATAGAAGCACTGTAATGGGAGCAGCCAAACATCTCCTGACTAACAGTCTTTCAGACTTGACCAGTGGTTGTCTAAGCCCAAACATCGCCGTGATTCCCACAGTTTAAGATTTTCCATTTATGTCATATGTTTAATGTTTTTCGTGCTTATTGGCTGATGAAGGGGAGACCCGAAACATTCTTTGTATTGTTATTATTTTTATACCTGGAGCTACACCATTTTCACCTTTTTTTGCATACCTCATTTTTGGATTTTAGCTTCTAGCAGCCCTCATTTCAATATCTCAAAGCAAATAGGCCTGAGCATAAGTCATAATTTACATTTTGAATGAAGAATGAGATATAAACAAATCCAATTATAAAATAAATACGCAAAATTATTATCAAACAAATTTTGGGTTGCCTTGGTCACTATTCCTTTCATCTGTATTAGAAAGTTTATCACCTTGCTAAATTAATTCAACATTTTCACTTCTCAATTCCACAATCCCAATAGAAGAAGTTGGTATGATGAATAATTTTCATTGAACATTTGTTTTTGTTTCTTCTTACCGTATTTGAATTCAAGGTAACATTTGTAGGTGCATCGTTTGCATCCTCAATAATAATCCTGACAGTATCATTCAATTCCAAAGGAGGAGATCCAGAGTCCACTGTTTGAATGAGGAGACTCCAAGTGGGAGATTGCTCAAAGTCTATAACTTTTCCACCAGGTCCCACTTTCAAAGTTGATTTTTCAACAACAAAAACATCAAATAAATCTTCGCTGCTCTCACTGACATCAACCCTAAAAGGAAATATAAATATTAAGTAATTATAGATACTTAATTAATCCATGATTGAAATGTTGCTGCTTAAATCAGCCCCGCTGTATTCATTCATTCATTGCATGTGAATCAATCGTATCTTATAGCAAATGCAAGACAATCTATATTTAGGAATAAAAATTAGCCTGAATCAAGTTAGAAGCTTCTGAAGGAATGCAAGTGGAACCAATGCCTGCTATTCTCCCATAAGATTATACACAAACTAGTTGGCTACCAACCGATGATATACTACAATTCAATCAACGGCCACAAAGACACTCAAATAAAACAAGCATCAAGCAATACAGACACACAAACATTCATTTGTGCCACAAACCATTCATGATTGGAATGCTTTACTGAATTCAATTGTGGTCGACATGTGTTAATGCAGTCAATTCAAAATTACTCTTTCGGCTCACGGAGGGTGCCAAAGTAATGACCAGCCTCACAAATCTCATTGCTCATTTGTGAGATATTTTGGAGCAACAATCAAAAGTTTCATTACATTAATTTGACGGTAATGGTATCTAATGATGACTTTCATGTTGTAGGATTTTAATGAAAAATGCATTTAATCAGCATTTTATAGACTTGATAAACATTCAATAGGGCTACAACATACATTATGAAACAAAAAAATAATGTGGCATTTTTATCAGTCAGTGTTAAAATTAATTGTTTCGTTTTACAACTACAGTTATGGCATGCAATATATACATTAGTAATATCTGAACAAAAATGATTCAATTGTTGTGTTCTAACACACTTTAAAATGAAGGCCTTCTCTTAGTTTTCATTGATAATTCCAAGAAGCACACATACCCATCAGCAACTGCCAAAAGTTTGTATGTGTAAGTCTGATATGGCTCTGGGTCAAGTGTATTCAAATTTCCAATCACAGTCCCTTGAGGAGAATTTTCTATCACAACGCCTCCACCATATACTCTAATTTCAGTTGGATTTTCATTCACGTCTTTCACTTTGATCTGAAACAACAATAAATGGACCGTGATAACAGAATCACAATACTATTATTACTAATAAAGGCATAGTGTTACTCTTTGGAAAAACATGTGTGCTTGAAAATTAATGATAATCATTAATATTTTTAAATATATCTAAATAAGTCTGTGTATTATGATTTATAGCCAACGGTGTTGAAGGCAATCAATGAGGAAAAAAAAAAGAAAAACATAAGCATCATCATTTAAGCTTCACAGAAAAAAACAACTTTAGAAGACTAAAATAAAACATAGCCCTTCTACAGAGCGTTACCATAACTGGGTTGTGCTCAATTCATTTTACAATAATAATCTGACAGAAAAAAAAATACCCAAAAAATAATGGTGGAACACACAATAAAATCAAATCTCACACAAGAAAATCACAAATTAGTATCTTGTGACATAATCAAACTTCATGTGCCCATAAAACTTTATACGTAAAACGCTTTGAAGTCTCGATGAAAGGTGCTCTATAGGTATACTATCATCATTACCATTGCAATATAACCATTTATGCTAAGGCTTAGAATAGGCTATGTCAAACAAAACTGAAAATTTCGGAAATAATTTTGTTGCATTCAGAATACAGGATAGGATAAAAACATTAAGAACAACTAGAATTTGAGATCATGTGAGTGGTAGCATTTTCATGAAAGTAACATGAATTTGGAAACTTACCTTGAAATTTCCACTCAAATCAATGGCATTATTCTTCAGATCTTTTCCTTTTACTTTAATTGTGCCTGATAAGCTTGGGTATTTCTCAAAATTGATCGGTTGTTTAACAAAAAGTTTATCTCCTTTCACAATGAGATAATCAATCTCTGTTTCTGATAAGGTGAGGTCTGTGTACTCAAATTCCTAGAGTAAAGAAATGGGAACCAACTTTTATTTTTAAAAACGTTTACACCACATCATGTTAAAGAGGCATAAATAATATTAACACAATAACAAAATTGTTAATGCAAAGACAAAACCTTAACATTCTAATAAAAACAGTCAATAAGTTTCCATGGAAAATTACATGACACATGTAAGGAAAGACCTTTGGAGACAAAAAGAACAAAATGATTACATTATCACTTCAAAATGGTCTATTTCTTAACTGAACAAAAGTGTTGAGAGAACGCTG
Source organism: Dirona albolineata (assembly GCA_031763155.1). Classification (NCBI taxonomy): domain Eukaryota; kingdom Metazoa; phylum Mollusca; class Gastropoda; order Nudibranchia; family Dironidae; genus Dirona; species Dirona albolineata. Next base: position 8,442 of record JARFNW010156221.1, read on the forward strand.
ATGGTGAAACGACTTATGAAAGACGTGGAATTATTCATTGTCTCACCCCTTTGACATCAGATTCTGTAAGTTCATTTACAACAGAGAAATGCCCTGCCTCAACATCTTTTACATTTTCATTCACATCTCCTTTGGCATGGAACACAATGGTTTTAGGGACATCAGCAGTTTCTGTTATCTTAAGGGTGAATATCTTGACAAAATTGAGGGCAGGACTTCCATCATCAATGCACTCAATCTCTAGCTCCACTGATTCTTTTTTAAAAGGTACAGCCCCTTTAATCTGAGAGGGGAGGGGAGACAAAGAAAATGATGTTAAAATTCAAATTATGTGAAAGATGACCATCTAAAACAACCATACTCGAGTCACAGTGCACCTAACAATCACTGACAATCAAATGTGAGGCATTGAATATCATTATCTGACTAGAAAGTAATAATATACCATATTATACCTGTGTAAGCACATAGACCCTGATAAGCGCACACCTCCAGGGACTATGAACAAAAGTCAAGAATCGACAACAAACAATAGGACCAATGCTATGTTCAATAGCGCGCATTATGGTAAAGTAATGTTCACAACATGTAGACAAGATTGCTCGCCATGATTGTCACCCATGTCACATCAACATGAGTGCACAGTTTGACTTGCACATCCTATTACATCACACAAGGTTGATGATCTATTTCAATGTGCATATTTATTATGCACGCATCACTTCATGATTAGGCCCAACTCACATCATAAAGCTACACAACGCAATGACAGTGCCAGATCTACAGGTATGCAGATAATCAATGTACAGTAATTGATTCCTCATTGTGCCAGTCAAAATCATTGAACACAAAGAGAAAATCACCTCCTTTTCATGAATTCATTATACAAAGATCTCCCCGCTCTGTGTTATCCAACCAGTGGGTCCACCATTCAAATGAGAGCACTTTGTGTCCATTGAGATACAAGGGGGTTGGTGTTCAAATGAGAGCACTTTGTTTCCATTGAGATACATGGGGGTTTATGTTAATGGGAAATCAATTTAAATAATCTGGTTACAGTGTTCATCTCATTTTTTATTTTATGCCCACATTTGTACTAAATAATCAATCTAATTGAAATGTTTTCAGGAACAGTTAATGAGAGGCGGCGACATTATTTTTCCATGCAATAGTAATAATGATGACCTGCCAAAGCTAATGACGTTTTGTGCTGTCAATCACTGTAGCTAATCTACATGTTTATGTTTTAGACATATTTTGAAATGCTTGATTGAAAAGGAACTTGAATTGAAAGAGGTAATTACCAGCAGTTCTTTGCTGTCACTGCTGATCTCAAAGCTATCAGAGGCATCCTTGGTAATATTGCATTGATGGCCCTGTTTGTCTTTATTAGACCCTGCATTGTCAGGATCTGTGACTTCAATCAAAGCAATTGTATCACCATCCTTTGCTGTCATTGGCACCTGAAATGTAGATATATCTTTAGTTAATGTTTTGAAGATAATACAAGTGTGGCCACATGGCTGGTAGGTGAAAAACTGAGTGGAAAATATAATGTTGTCTCCAACCCTTTGCTTCCCGAACCATTCTAATATTTTACATTCATCTCCATTTTGACATATCAATACTTAACTCATCTCAAAGGCTTCAAACACTACAATGAATCATGGATTAAAACAATCTTTTAGCTGTTCCTTGCATTCATGGCAAGATTGTAATAATGAGTCAAAGAGAAAGCCTTACTTCCAGGTGAGATAATGTGATGTCTGTCGGTGCCTCATTCACGTCTTTGATTTTTATGATGAAAGTTTTGGTGAATTTTCCCTCAGGCTTTCCATCATCTATACAACGAATTGCAACTTTATACTCTGACTTTTTCTCAGCATCAAATTTACCCTTGAAAGACAACAAAGCTCCTTTTTCAACTCTGAATATCTCCCAGTTTGTTATAATCTGAAAAAATATATATTCAAAACTTGAGAAGAACAATATTTGAGTGCTTAAAACTTGTAATTTTCAATTTCTAGATATAGAAAAATAAATCAAAATAAATGGAAATCCTGTAGGAGTGGAGTATGCAAATGATGAAGATTTTAGCTTTTAACTACAAAGGATTTTAAATTCACAAACATTGTTATTGTTCTCTTGCTGATTGTAGATGGACAAAAATAACAGTACACTAAATGATACCAAAGCAATGGCAATTTTACATCAGGTAGCCGAAATGAAAGAAATAGATATCTTTATACATATCTAGTATTCATACATTATTTGTGACACGAGGGAAACTAATGATAAACAAACCTGGAAAATGTGTTTTTGTTTTTTGTCAGGGTCAGAGCAATGAAGTGATCCAATTTTCACGCCATATCTATTCTCTGGAACTTCAAGACCTTCTCCGCTTATGGTTATGTCCTACAAAAACAAAAAAAGAGAACACAAAAACAATCACTAGTTATAGACTGCAGATAATGGTAAACAGAAAAAAATCTAAATACTCTATGAAACAATATCTTTAACATAATAGAAAATATTTTGGCTGATATTCTTCTTGACATCGTTCTTAATGTGATAGCACTAGGGATTGGAAAGATAAATACCAGCTCATAATCAGTAAAGGTAGTCTATTTTCAGATGAAAGCAAGAGCAACACTTCCACCCACAACTCATCAGTCAATTGTTGAATAATTTTTGTGCTTTAAACGTTAGAATATGGATTAAATTTGAACAAACTATGGAGCAACTAGAAGAGATGGAAGAAGTGGAGTGCATTAGTCTGAAAATTGCAAACTATTTTTTTAACATAATAAATAATAAAATAAATAAATAAATAATATTTTATTTCATCCCCGTGGGGAAATTCTTTTTACAGACGTGAATAAAAACGAAGCTATTAAGAACATAAAGATATACATAAATGTACGAAGGTAGTAAAAGAAAGACATAAAATCAACTTGACAATATGGGAGTAACTCCTTACTTCATAGCACTCAGGATGTTGGATAGAGTTACAAGAAGTGCACTGATAGAGTTTCCATTACTTACAAATAGCAGAGATGAACCCATTAATTAAAAACTAATTTGGTAAAAGTAAAATAACATATAAATCCAAGTAAACAAGTTGAGGAAGTTAAAAACGCAAATGTTGAAGCTTTATATGAAGATAAGGTCAAAGCAAAAGTTCAAGACAGGCAATAACAAAATGAAAAATGAGGACAATTGACCATTGTGATGTATATGTAAGGAGGTAAACAATTGAGTTGCAAATGAAATATGAACAAAAGGTTTGAAGTCAAAGAATCAAGCTGCTTGGTGGACAAAAATAACTGTAAAAGTACAGGAGACCTGGGTAATTATAAAGTAAAGACAAAGGGTACCTATGCTTAGGTGCCCTAGTCTAATCAAGATCAGTAGTGGAAATTCTTGAAAATACGTGAAAATAATCATTGAAGAAATCAGAAGCTCTATGTAGGAACAGTTTTAAAAAATCAAGAAGAAAAGATTTTTGTTCCATTGACAATATCAAAATTACACACGGATTAGAAATTAGACATGTGGATGAAATCAGAGAAATAAAAAAAGATTTCTTACATAATAATCATGACAGCAATGCAATAATGATAAAGATGGTGGTAAGAGACCGGAAATAATGTTATTGGTTTTAGTTTTAAAAAAATTTAAAAAATGAATAACATAGTTGTGAAAGTGGTTGGAACAATATTCATAATAATAATCATAGTAATATTAATGCTAATTATAATAACAGTAATAATTTAATTACAGAACAATACCCACAAAAATAATTCAATATGAAAAGTGCTGCTCTAGGCCATTATTAAAAATAACTTGAATAAACATTCAACATTCAAACTTTTTGCAGACACTTAGGACTTACTGTAGGTGGATCGTTCTTGTCAACAATCTTGATATCCCATTTTTGGGTGTATTTCTGATCCCCTTTATCTGTTGCTTTGATTTCTAAATGGATGGATGTTTTATCTGAAGCATATTTGACTGTATCAGTCAGCAGGACGTCCAACTTACAAACTGTATAGGATGAATTTAGGTCTGCGACTTTTTCCTGCAAATGAGTGAAATTCATTAGAAATACAAATTAAAATCTTTGCATATATAAATTAAAATGAACAAAGGGGGGTGTGTGTGTTAGGGGGGGGGGGGGGTGATTTATGTACTATGAAGATCATTATTAGCATCTTTTTGTAAAACTCTGAGATCCGGTCACATATGATTGGTGGCCATAGTGGGCTCCCAGGATGCACGTTGAATGAGCTTGTTGAACGCACAATATTCATCATCAATCACACCAAATGATGCAAAGTTAATAATAATGATAGGCAGATTCATTGTGTGCGCGTTCCCACTGGACAGCTCAAGGTGCATTACAAATATATCAAGACACTAACACATTACATAGACTAGATACATTGAGACATTGTATTATAGGGCTATATAGCAATGTAAAATCAATAAATTTTATGAAAGTAGTGTGTTTTTAAACAGGATTTAAATGTAATGAAAGACTCCGCAAGCTGGGCAACTTGGGGTAAAACTTTCCAAACTTCAGCGGCTTGTGGTAACATTGTTATATCTGATGGTGGAATGAAAATAAACGAGGTAGATCTTACTTACGTAATTACACTTTGGTTTGGAGGCATCAAGCTTGATAAGTGGTGATGAATCGGGTGTCGTTGATAACTCTATTCGATCAACAGAATCAGCATCAAAAACACTCACAGTGCCTACCACATAGTCAGCTTCTAGACCCTCATCAACCTCCAATTTCTTAGACGCTGCAGAGGGGGTGAAAATCATCTTTGATGGTGCATCATTCGCGTCTGTCACAGTGATTGTAAATGTTTTCTTTACCTGATCATAAAATAATGAAATGAAAATGATTGGTCAACATCACTTTTTAATCATAACAATTTGTAATGATAATTGAATGACATTTGATCATTAAAAAATGGGTGCTCTTCCAGTTGATGGTCTACAGCCAATCAGTGGTCTATCCAAGTGATCTCTTTTTTTAGACATAGGGCGACCTAACACGGGTGCAATTTCAGTTGGCAAACTGCAATAAAGCAGTTGAACTGTGAGTGTAAGAACATCCCCTCCTACTGTCTTCTATGTAGGGTGATTCGACAATAGGTAACGTTTGGACAGGCCTGTGACTGGTGACGCTGTTGAGGGTGAGTTTGCGGGTTTACACATCAAAGCCCACACCAAGTGCATGGGTATAATTTAATTTATAATACATAAAAGCAATTAAAATGTAACCTATCACTTGTGATGACGGTGTACCACAAATTAATATCACGTTTTGATTGGTAGGATATTATTCCCTTGGATATCACATAAATTGAGCATTTCCATCAGCTTGAGATGCGCTTGAGAGAGTTTTACACCACAGTCATTCTAACACAAGAAGCTGATGGCGCACAATCTTTTACCAGAATCTGACTCGCAGATCATTGCCATAAATGTTGTACAACTATGAAAAAAGACCAGGGAAAGAAATGAACCAGGCAACGAATAGAGAGCTATCCTGCGATATCCAAAGAAAGGATGTCTGACCTGATAGAGCGGCTGGGCAACACTTGTAGACAGTTGAATAGAACAGTTGTTCAATGTGCCACAGTATACCGCCAACTAGAACGGCACCAAAAAAAAAGCATGACTTTGGCAATTAGTGGGATGAATGAGGCAAAATGTTGAGATCATATTTACTTACATTCATTGAAGGGATTCCATCGTCTCTGGCTGTGACTTCAACCATGACTGATGGTTGAGATTCAAAGTCGAGTTCACCATTGACAACAAGATTATTGTCTCTTACAATAAACAAATCAGAATCACCAATGCTAAAGCTGACTGTTTGATCCTTATCAAAGTCATCGGCTGATAAAACTCCAATTTCATCACCCAGCTCAGCATCTTCAGCAATGGTGTAACCTATATCATAAAAGAACAAAATGAAAAACCACTGATAATCAATTTCAATCTATATCATAAAAGAACAAAATGAAAAACCACTGATAATCAATTTCAATCTATATCATAAAAGAACCAAATGAAAAATCACAGATAATCAATTTTAACCTATATTATAAAAGAACAAAATGAAAAACCACTTATAATCAATTTATTATCTATATCATAAAAGATCAAAATGAAAAATCATAGATAATCAATTCATATCACAGCAATCATGGTGCCTACAATTGTTGCCGTTTTAGGAGTCAGAGCAAAGTTTATAGTTTATAAGCATTAGAATTTCGTTCCTTTAAGACATTCTGAGCTCCAAAATCTAATCTGACCATTACAGAAACATTAAGATCATGCAAGCTGTCTATGAAAATATAGATAACTATACCCTTTCCATTTCCTCCTCACATTTTAGCTTCTACACACACATTCTTCATAACAAATACTCATTCGTTAATCTATACATAAACCAGACACCAAGTGAAAGGTGAAAGCTTAGCGTATTTAAAAATAATATAATTTCACTTGTCTAGTTTTAAAAAACAAGATAATTTAGTAAATCAACAGCCAATGAGCATACCAGAGAGTTCTAAATCGCTTGGAGGATCATTGCTGTCAGTGACATCAATCTTGAATTCAAAATCAGATGACATGGGTGGGGATCCTGTGTCAATGACTCTTACTTTAATGAGATGCATACTATCCTTTTCAAAATCAAGTCCTTCTTTTTTAACCTGTAATATAAAAAAATAGTACACTTCTTCAATAAAATATATAATCAATAATAGCATTTTACACCATCTTTCACATACTTCAATATTGATTACATCTGGATAGGAGAAACAAAAAATGGCAGTTTCTTCTCTCGTTTGTAATAAGAAACTGCCCATCACTTGCAAGACAACAGTGAATCAATTAGCATCGTACCTGTAGTCCACCATCTGCTGTCATGAATAAACCATCTCCATCATCAATCAGCTCATAAGAAAATGTTTGCTTCGATGAAATGCTATTGTCTGGATCAAGAGTGATAAAGGTACCAACTTCAGTTCCAGGAGCACTGTTTTCAGCTATCTGCAAAGCAAAAAGGTAATTTAATTTACAAAATAAATGAATAAATGATTAAAAAACCCATTGAAAGGTGTTCCCATCTACCTTTTCATTCATTTGAACCATAAGGGAGTATTGTCTCATTGGCAATTAAACCAAACATATCTCAGATTGAATTAAAATAATAACGCACATGCTCATGGATGAAGAAACTTATTCACAAAATTCATATAAGGCACAAATTATTGTATGATAATGTTACATATTTAAGGTACTAATCCTGCTATCCTTACACAACTATCGTTATTTGAATTATGTCTCTTGCTAAACTTAACAATAAAGAATAAAGAAACTGCAACATTGTTCAAAATAGAAAGGTAAAGTTCTACAGACACATAACATACAGGAACATCCTGCTTAGCGGAATCAATCATGAATCAGTTCATACTAGGAAAATAGAAGAAGTGGAAGACAGAAGAAGAGGTAGAAAATGGACGGGCCTGTCTTTTTTGACAGCTCTCACGGACACAGCCACGGAAGTCAATGTCAGTTGATGGAGATTGTCTACAAGTGATCAGTGGTGCATCAAGGCTGCACTTCAAGATCTATTAAAATCAACATTTTATATAATCTCCAACTATTCAAGATAAAAATAATATTGGATTTACAGTCTGTATCCCCTTAAAAGTACAGTCTCCCAGACTTTAAATGGTTTGTCCCCCCGCAGGCCATGTCATTAGGTTAATGCATGATAAAACAGACAGCTAGCTAAGTGTTCCATACCTGGGCCCTTGTCAAGGTAACTTTTTCTGGTACTTCATTGATGTCAAGAACTTTGATTGTAATTTTCTTTTCCAAGGAAAGTGGAGGAACACCACTATCTGTTACTTTTACATTGAGAGAAACATCTGGAGATGATTCAAAATCTAAATTGGCAGCAGAGGCAATCTGTTAAAAAAGAGAAAGGATTAACGATCATTATCTATATATATGATATGATGTAATACATATTTGTAAAAGGAACATTTTAACAAAAAGGACTTAAATAATCTTTTCACATACTTAGTATCTGGCACCATCAGGATTTGAATAAATATGTTACAATAATTACGGACTGCTGTGCAACAAACAATCATAATTTTTCTCAAATTTTAATTTTCCACACATCACATTCTGCCTTGAAACAATCCATGTATCAAATTAGTTCATAACTGTCATAAACTGAGGGTTTTTTTAAAAGAGCTACAACAACAGCAACAAACTTTTAAGTGATGACAATAACTAACATGATAAACTCTTTTAAGAAACATGGGTACATTATCTTTATAAAACACATCTCTAAAATTAGATTGATCTTCTATGACACTGTAAAAGTCTTTACCAATAACTTATTGCCAATGATGTAAAATTGAGAATTTTCATCTGTCACTTCATACGCAAAGGTTTCATCTGCATCAGGGTCAACACCTCCTAAAGTTGCAATGGCTTCATTGGCAACATTTTCATTCACTTCTATCACGTTGATGTCTTTTTCATTTATCAAAATATTCTAAGGGAAAGAAAAAAGTATACTTGAAGTTGACATCCACCAAATTTTACAATTCTAAATGTTATATTCACAGCAAAGATTTCATTTTTGATGTTGTAAGTAAATCTAATAAATTCTAGCAATGCAAATATAACTTAAAATCAAGCATATTTCATTTACTTCCATAGCAGATGACTGAAATTTGGACAAAAAATATGTTTACTGAAATACAATAATTCATGGCTTTAAATATTTAATCTAAAATATTCATAAAATACAGTACAATCAGAGTAGTTTCATACTGATCCACTGTGATTGAAATCCCATTCTTTCAGTCAATATATTCAGATTCTAAAGAATGCAGTATTCTTTTTTTTTTAACAAACATGTATTCAGACTTCATATAGGTTTTGGCAGTGAAATAGGTTGAAAACAAGCTGACAGAATACCTGAGGAGGATCATTTTGATCTTTGATGTTAAAAGTAAAGTCCTTTTTCAGCTGACCTCCACTCTTGTCCAGAGCTGTCAACGTTACTTTGAAATCCTTCTCTGACTCAAAGTCCAAAGGATGTTTGAGGAAAATATCTGATACACATCTTGTTCCCTATACAAAATAATCAGAACATGATTCAATGCATGAAAAGCGCAACAAAAATAAACTTACAGTTTCATTATTATACAAGTTATAATTAAGATTGTGAGGATAAGTCAATGAAATAAACTGTAAGGATTAATCATTGAAATAAGTTAAATAAGGTCCTAGACAAAATGAATGGACATATTGAGAATGACAGAACCTACCTCCATATGAATAATAAGGGCCTTAAAACATGATTTTACCATTATATGATTTTCAAGAATCTTTTAAAAATCTCACATGCGTCTTAGTCACTTCTATCTAAACATCTCCCCTGGGCTAGTTACATTGGTTACCACTTCATAATTAAAAGATTTTTAAAGCCAGAACTATGAGCTTGTTTTGTATGAGATACAGCACTCTACAAATATTAATTATCACTATCATTATTATTGTTGTTGTCATCATCATTTTCATTATCATTGTCATTGATGTTGTGATTATCATCATCATCATTGTCATTATCATTATTATTATTACTATTACTATTATAATTATGATTATGATTATGATTACGATTATTATTATTATCATTATTATTATTATTATTATTATTATTATTATTGCTAATATTATTATTAACATCATTATCATTATCATTATCATTACCACTACCATTACTATTATTACCATTATCATTATCACCATCATTATTATTATTATTATTATTATTATTATTATTATTATTATTATTATTATTATCGTTATCGTTATCGTCATAGTCATCGTCATCGTTATCGTAATCATTATCATTATTATTATCATCATCATCATCATCATCATCATCATCA
>JARFNW010156332.1:0-28956 GCA_031763155.1 Dirona albolineata
ACTACTACTACTACTACTACTACTACTATTACTACTACTACTACTACTACTACTACTACTACTACTACTACTACTATAACTACTACTACTACTACTACTACTGCGACTACTACTACAACTACTACTACTACTACTACTACTACTACTACTACTACTACTACTACTACTACTACTACTGAGACTACTACTACTACTAGGTATTTCTATCTCTACTCCTTCCACAATCACCATTGAGCCACCTTCACCGTTGCTACCAACTGTTTTATCATATTCACCATTGGCAGCCGGTTTAGCTCGCAATGATTATAAACAGTTACTGTTGCGGTTTATGCAAATATTAGAATACTTCTTGTTCCGCCAATTACGGTACACTAGTATTGATTGGTTCAAACGCACAGAGAGGGTCAAGCAATCAACTATCTAGACGTACTCCGGAGCTAACTCAGCTTGGCTTTCAATTATCCCAATGGTCAACATTGACACTCGCTTACTCTAGGTGGGGTAGGTCTATGAAACGGGTGGGGTGTGGGGTTTTTCTTGTCATATTTCAGTGTATATGATCGTACTTATAGACTTTTACCCACCGCAAAGGGAACATCAATCAAGGAAATAGGGAACTGATATTATGTTTAATATTGAGATCAGAGCACCCTAAGTTGCGAGTGGTAATAATATAGAAAAACAATTTCAGAGAGAAAATAAATCGATTCATTTTAATTATATCGATTCAACTGTAGTTTCAACATAATGCGATTCATTTGATTTGGCGTAGATCCGTGACTGTCCGTGGTTGAGTTCTTGGGAAAGGCTCTTAACACAATTGCCCCCCCCCCTTCCCATATGACCCGGGTGTGAATGAGTACAGTACCCATCTACAGGCAGAGAACGACACTCAGAATGTTAGTAGTGATACGTCGAACTTGCAGCTTATACGCTGTGCTCCGCAAGGAGATGAAAAGGACTTTGAATGTGGAATGTTGAATTATAAACTTATATAGCGCCAAGATCCATTTTGAGACAAATGCTCCTCGGCGCTTTACAATAAAATGGATTCATACAAACAACATAACAACAACATCATCACATATCAACACATAACAATATAACCATATAGGGAATATATAATCCAAAGTCAAAGAGGATGAAGAGAGAAGAGTTCTGTTTTAATATAGTTTCTACATTTTCCATAATCAGAGGTCGATCGCGTGCGTTGAGACAATGAGTTCCAAATCACAGGGGCCGAAAAAGAGAAGGTGCGATCTGACAGGTTTTTTTTTTGGCATCTCTCGAACGAGACGGTTGCCATTGCTTGAACGTAGAGAGCGGCTATGACAATACGGTGTGATGAGGCCATAAAAGTATTCTGGTGCACTTGTTGAAAAGACGCACTTATGGGCTAAGCAGGCAATCTTAAATTTGATTCGTGCGTCAACAGGGAGCCAATGCAGGTGTTTCAAGATGGGCGTCGTACGGCTTCCGGTTGGAGCTTTAACAATTAATCGTGCAGCTTTGTTCTGTAGTTTCTGGAGACGATTAATGCTGTAGTTGGGGAGGCCGTACAGAAGAGAGTTGCAGTAATCCAGACGGCTGGTTACCAACGCGTTTACAAGAAGCTTCGTTGATTTAATGTCCAAAAGATTTCTAACTCTGCTAATTGTCTTTAGATGGAAGTGCACAGTCTTATTTGTTCTAGGTATATGACTGTTCAGAGACAAAAACTCGTCAAAGTAGAAACCTAAATTTCTCACCTCAGTTGAATCACTTATGGTTTCACCATTGATGCACAGAGTATCCGTTATTACCGGGGAACCCTTTTTTCTAAACGAAACCATCTCGGTTAAGCTTGTTTAATGTCATCCACTCTTTGATATCTGAGCGCGCTTGAGAAAAGGGACCTCAAGTCGCTGGAAGTCTAAGGGAGATATAGCCTAAAATATGTGAAAAATATATTTCTTTGAATTTCTTTTCTTTCAGAAATCATTAAGTACACCTTTCATCTTGCTCGTGTTGAAGTATTGTGCTTCAATTCTTACTATAAATGTGTTTTTTACCGGTTTTTCCAAACCCATCCGGTCAAGCGATTCTCATGAGGTCGTCAGCATTGGGCACTAAAATGGCACCTCAGTATTGTCCGCTTCATATGAAAATGGCAATATCTGCATATTAAAAAAAACACATTTCAGGTAATCTCACAGCGAAACCTGCTGCTTTTAATTGAATATCTTATAAGGTAGGGAATTGGAATTGAGTGCACCACTTCGAGCTGGACATCAAGCTGGGTAAAACATTGTTCAGTGATGTTCAGAGGCAATTTACCAAAATGAAAGAGTATGTGTAAAGGATATTATGTATGTTTGTTCACGTTCATACCTGTCATTTACAACAACAACAAAAATCGATAGATAACTAGGAATCCTTCTCCTTGCCTATTTGTACTGGAATACAGTTCCCATGTGTTCTAACAGGACTGCGATCCTAACCACATCACGTTGCCCTAATAAGCACACAAGTTAAGCTCATAATATATATGAGTTATTGATCTCCAGAAATCTTTTGAAAATGGCTAACATTCAAGTAGACTACACCATTCATAATTCAAAATGATTAGGACATAATTCGAATGTGTATAACGTCGGAAGTATTTGTTCAATTTTAAAACGGACAGAGGCAAATTAAAAGTAGATCATTAATCGACCTGATGGTGTATCGTTCGTGTGTATACAGCTGATTGTTCGTGTAGGTAAAATTTGTTTGTTATCTGTTCGCTATAGTACCGTGATTAAACAATGTAGGGACCAGCTCTGTGTCTGGTCGAGGACAGTGTATAAGGCAGAAGGCATCGATGTGCAAACCCATATAAAAATGTATCCTGGTGGAGTGCAAGGCTGCGCTCCACTAGTACACATGGCCTGATCCAGAGCTGGAAAAGCTATGGATCAAGATGTGTAAGGCAAGCAGGGGATCAGCCCACTGTGCCAATAAACCTTGTTTGGTACAAGAAGCAATACACTGTTCAATGTTACTCATATCAGGGCCAGACAACATGGTATTATAGCCTCAGGTGTTCCCCCATCAGCAAAAGAAACTGGGAATTTTACCAAAGAGATCTTACAATAATATATAAATACATAACATTTATACAGCGCATAATCATGACCAGGTTATGCTCTTTGCGCTTCACAATCAATTACGTAAAAGACAATCACAAATAAGTTTTACTAAAAATAAAATGTTTCAATCTTGCTTTAAACAAATTTACATTAGGTTCCTCTCTTATTCAATATATTATTATATTAAGATCTCTGCGATAAGCAAATGAAGTGTAGCTGCATGAAGCGGGTAATCCGGTATCACAATCCGGTAAAATGGGAAATAAAGTTGGGGTAATGGTACAGCTTTGTACATTAACCGATAAGCAATGCATTGGACGTTTCGGGTTTCCCCTTTCTCACTAACAAATAACCAAACAATGAATATAGAACAATACGAATGGACGCTGGAAGCCCGTCACAAAAATATGTAATCGGCTTGGACTTTTCCTCCCTTGGCTAGGAGATAGCGTAAAACCAAAGTTGGGGCATTAGAGTGAGGCAAGTGAGGGGGGACGGTTATGGGCGTGTTTGTGAAAGTGTGAGAGTCAATAATAACGTATGTGATTGTGTCGATTTTAACGGATGGCATGAGTCTGCTGCTCTCCACTATCTATCTTTGGAGAAGTGGTTGTTACGATGCAGTCTCAGTTTCGACCCATTGCTTTGTTCATTTTTATTATTTTTCTAGCAGTGGAAATAATTTAGATTGAAAAAACCAAAGGCGTTCTACTTTTTAAAATATAGATAAGCGACGACGAAATGGTAATGAAATAGAAATTTACCGATCTAAGTTGAATGCAAAATGTAAGCAACTTTGGTACTTCCCGAATAGTAACATCAAATTGTGAGGGAAAATAATAAAAAATAACCTGCCCTGTTGACTCTACGAATGTCTAATATTTCATGACATACATGGTAGTTTGATAGCAATGTAAAAATGGAAAGAGTTTATTCAGATTCAGAATGTCAAACTGTTGAATGTAAAATCAGTAACTGGCAATACAAATTCCAAATCACCAGCCTGTGAAAAAGTCAAAAACTCTTTTTATAATATTCCTAAAATTACAAATCAATCCAATCATAATATTATGCTTCCAGTCGCTTATTTATTTTAAAAAAAGTAAGTGCAATTTCAACTGCCTTTACTTTGTACATTCCAAGAAGAGTTGTTTGAGCACTGGTTTCTGTTATGAAGAATACAAAAAGGTGGGGTTACCTGCAAACTATTATAGCCCCTATAATCAATGCATTTATTGATCTACAGTCACTTACTGAGCAGAAACGAGGAACCTCACGCGAGCACACACACACACACACACACACACACACACACACACACAAGCACACACACACACACAAAGCAAAAATAAATAAACATAACACACCCCACCCCCACCCCTTCCCCCGATGAAAACAAGCCCAACAACTAGCGTGCTTAAAACAATGGAACCTGCTCTTGAATTCGACAGAATAATGATGACATAAGAAAAATTAAATACCTTAATAAGTTAGTTTGATCAGGTTAGTGAACGGTGAAACGTTTGACATAAGATATCATCAAAGATATTATCACGGTCTTTGATATTATCGCTCCGGCTGAAAAATGTGGGAGGAGAATCTAAAAATAGAATGTGGGAAATCATAAATTTGAACCGTCCACTCCATTTTAAATTAGAAAGCTCGATTATCAAAGTTGTCATGAAATAAAGCACTGGTAGCTTTTAATCTGCCTGCTGATCCTTACTATGCAAGGACACAATTCTCATAAGCTACTTCAACTCAAATCTTTTTTTCTTTTTTTTTTTGTGTGTGTCACGCTTTTCAAGTTGTTGACTTCATTAAACTGAAAATCGACTGGATATTAGTAGTATCGAATCTTGTATAAACCCAGCGGTCGTTAATTAATCATAATATTTCCAGGAAGTAAGTGGAAACAAAATGGAGTTCGACATAAGAACGCTTGCTTATATGTCGACATAGCTGTTGCGCTCGGTTCTTGTTAGAATCTGACTATGTAACATATCCTTCCTCACCCACAAATAAACAGTTAAATTGTGGAGTCTGTGAAACAGCAAAATGGGTACATCTTGTGAAGGTTTGTGAAATGTGGCGCTTTGAGAACAGATACGCTTTGTAAACTTTGTTTACCTCTTAATCTTATTCTTATTGAACGTTGAAGTCAAGTACTAGTACTTAGCTTAGACTTAGAGCTGGGTCAATTCACCAATTCAGTTTGCCGCTTGCAACTCCCGGAACCAAGACGCAAATTGCAAGTCTTTGCTTCAAGTCACAAGACTGAATTGCTACCAATTCAGTTACAATTCATGAATTGCAAAACAAGACTGAACTGAATTACTATCACTATCAAGGCTGATTTGATCATAAACAGCTATCATCGCATCCTCTTGTCTTGGCCAAACGCCAACAGACAGCGTCACATCAAAGACACCGCCACACCCAGCAGCTGACGGTCGTATGTTTTATTTAAGTCGGCAATTTCATGCAAAAAGAATACATAGTACAAGCTCAAAAATGGTTTTGGCTGACATTAAACATGTTTCAAAGAACAGACATTCAATATCACCAATGACAAACAATAGTAATAATAGTGTTAGATTTGTAGTGATTATATTATGGCCGAATAATAAAATGTGGACCACATATTTTTTATATTTTCAATTAATATAGTTAAAAAGTCATTGTGCATGATGCACAGTGGAGAGCCCATGTAGCCTTTATACTAGAACTGGGTTGATTCACTAACTCACCGCTCGCAACACCTGGAAACAAGAACCAATTTACAAGACGTTGGTTCAAGTCACAACACTGAGCGCAAGCACAATACTCTTCAATACTGAGCACAAATTAATTCCATCGTGAGCGGGTGTTACTGAGCAAGACTGTTTTGGCTATCAAGACGTGATTTGTTCATGAGCGGAGCAATTCACCAAGCCTTTTGCTGGAAGAGTTGTCGTAGCGAACTGAATCAGGGTATGATTCAGTATTGAGTCACTTTCTGATTAAACCTTTGCCTGTAGGGAACTGAATTGAGTTTGCAAGACGTTAGAACGAAAAGAGCTGTGATTTGTGAATCCCGGTTTCTATGACTAAAATCCAGCTCTAAACTTTATACTCGTATATAAGTGTTGACAACTTTATTACTTTATATGACAATCTCGGATGAAGTGTATAATTAAACGGCCACTGACAACAACTTTGGCCAGGTAGATGCAACAACATAGCCAAATACAACAATCGTAGTCAAACCAGAAGCGACGTGACTAAATGTAATTGATGTAACTAATCCATGAATTCAGCCAAAACAACAAATAGCACCAAACCTCAATACATGTCCTGCAGGATTACAACCAAAGCATCAGTGTCACAGAGATAATGAAGAGACTAGGATGGAAACCACTCATGGAACTTTGGAAAGATCAACAATTGGCACTGCTGCACAACATTCTTAATGGACTAGTTGCCATATTTAATGATCTCAGCATACTACAAAGAATGTCAAACTCTAGGAACCTGAAGATGTGAAAATGCACAACTGATATTATATTTATAAACTTGTTTGTGCCTTGTCCTGTCAAAGATTGGAATTTACTTTCCGAAGACTGTGTCAACTATACCAGGCTCGAGCAATTCAAACAGACAGCAGTGAAACATTCAAACTTTGGCTGAACCAGGAGAGGCTCACCCAGTTCCTTGATAACCAATGCTCAGTGGTGAGCCATTTTCAAGGGTATTTACAGATGCAGAGATACAGATACAATGCCAAACATGGACCCAAATAACAACTAAAATTTGTCATCCCCACAGAATAAATCAAGTTAGAAATTTATAACTAAAATAATTGAATATGTAATAATATTAACTCCTCTAAAGTGTGTGTGATGACCCGCTACGCACAGTCAGACCATCATGCCTCAGAATAACAAAAGGTTGCCTATAAAAACAATATGTATAATCTGAAGTCAAAATAATCAGTGACGTCAGATCAGTGTTCTGATATTTGATTAGATGCCATACCTAAGCCACCCTTTAACTTTAGTAAGTTCCACCCCTTTCTAAATCTGGGAGCTGTGGTTGTTTTAGAGTGGTTAGATGATGGCGAACTGACTAGTGAAAACAATAATAAATGTCATTACAATACCACTACAGCCCAAATTGCTAATTTAAGCTGTGTTTTCTCTCACAAAATCAAATAAACTTCACCTACATGTCATAGGTTCAGCAGGACACACCTATTTATCACTTCATTCATAGCGTTACCTCCATGCATTACTTCCCTATTCCATTCATGTTTACAACCTGCCACATCTTTTTGTGAATGGAAAAGCTCACTACCTTGTCAATGCTTGTTCATCATTGTTTATCTATATTTGATCAGAGGAAATAGGACCCCGGTAGCTGGTCTTTTAGTAATAGTACTGCTGAAGTAAAGGAAACAAAAGTGGCAAAAATAGTTTATTTTGATATTGTGATATGTCAAAAAATGAAACAAAAGGACCAGCTCTTAGGCTCTAGTCAGCTGACTGATGCGCATCATCTTTTATTTTATGAAAAGTACTTCTGACCGACAGATGGGACGGTGGTAGTCAAAGAGTTATTGTCACCAAGTACAATATCATTTTCAGTTTGTTATGCCCTTATCTATCAATCAGAGAAAGTCACTGTTCATGGATGGTGCTCTGTTAACAGCAAAAAACTATTAAATCCTCTGTTATTGTTATTCTCATGAACATCGTAATTTATTTTTCTTCTTTTGAGTATTGATTTGTGCCAGGTTTAGGTGTAATTTACTATGTTTATTTTCAAAAGTATATATTATTTTAAAATGTATTTTCAGGTAATATTCAGGAATGGAAAGGGGAGATTAAGGATGCATTTGATTCTGCAAATTATGAGTCATTGAACACTTTGCTTTGTGGATGTCTTCAACCTGGTTGTTTGGCAGTAGAAACAGCTCTTACTGAGGAACCATGGATTTTCACCTCACTTTGTCATTTAGGCCTCATCAAAATTGTTGAGCGGCTCCTGAGGATGGTCACATTAGATGTAAACATGATCCATGATGGAGTAAGGATTGTTTCCCATTTTAAAAGCTGATTTAAATCATTACTTTACTTTGAATGAAATGACTCTTATTCCTGCAGGCTCCTTATTGAGTATATAGGCACTCTGCAATATTCCTTCTGTTATGTGCTGTCATCTTCACTCTCTCCAAGTTGTTCCAATCGCCTTCAACTCTTCTTCTCATGACTCGTGCCAAGTTTTCTTTTATCTGCCTACTCTTTATTTTCCTTTTTTTTGGGGGTGGGGTGGGGGTAGGGGGTCTATTTCAAGCATTCATTAAGTATATTATATCCTTTAAAAAAGAATGTTGTTTACTGTTTTTCTTTATTTCTTACAGCAAATAAGACTTGATTGATAATTTTACCTCAACCCGTTCATGCCTTTGAGGTCCAGAAAAAAATAAATCAACAGAAGAGAGCAGGGAAAAGGGACCATTTTCAAGCTATTGATAACAACTTACCTTCTTCCTTAATTGCAGAGGACAGGGATACAGTTAGCATGTCAGAGCGGCCATTCCAATCTTGTAGAATTATTGCTGAATTCTGGGGCCAAGCTGAAAAGCAATATTTGGGAGGAGGATTCAGAATTTTACCTGGCAACACTTTATGGCCATGAAGAAGTCGTCAAGGTTCTTCTGAAAACAAAACCAGGTTGGTTAATCTTCAGAGATAATGCTTTCTTATTAGCTATGTAGAATATTTTAAAATGATGTTTTGGGGCAGGTCGATCACTATGTCATGCTCCTTGTGCATAATGATTATACATAACTAGCGTGACATAGTAATTATTGTTTAGGTATCTGTATCATTATCATTACATCAAACAATCCAATTCTGGTATATTATTGACAAGTGAATGTGTGTATATATGTTGGAGGATGCTACATTCGCTGTCAATGCGACTTAAAACACTCATTCAATGGATGATGCGGTTTCTATATTGTTTTCGAGCTGGTTCCATTTGCAGCTGGTTGTGACAAAAAATGAATTTTTATGTATGTTGCACACTGCTTGTGACATATTAAAACATCTACTATTTTTCAATTGTGCAGATTTTTCATTTGTTGCGAAATGGTGTCAGATACCCCTCATCTGCCCCTCAACCATTTAGAAAGAAAGTCATAGTTCTTTTCTGCATGTGTTTAGGTAGGGGGAGGGTAGAAATTCAGATCCTACAACATGGCGGTATGGTTATCTGTTTGTGTGTGTGAGCGTTAATATGGTGTGTTTGGGTATGTGAAAGGATGAGGCTAGAATCTCTCGACTATTGTCAATGATGAAATGAACTGATATGTTCATGCTGTTTAATAGAAGTGGATTTTTTCTTTGGCTAGGTAGTGATTTTGGTAAGTTAACCGTTATCTGTTGATATTTTATTTCTTCTGTCTTAATGTATTTAGATTTTTCAATTTTTCAATTTGTCTTTAAGAAGTTTTAATGTTAGAAAATCATATCTATATATTTAGCAAATCACTCTTTATGTCATTATTCATTAAATGGAAGTGATTTAGATTTTGAATGTTATTAATATACCCTGCTTTTGATAAAGTTTTATTCACGTTATTATAAACTCTGTATTGCAATGCTAAAACTAATTTTCCAGAAATGGATGAATAAAGTCCATATTATCTTAAGCAAATTGTTTCATAACTAACGTTAAGGGATAGCTAAAATTCAAAGTATTTTGTATTGAATCTGCAGATCTTATTTGTGATTTGGACAGTTCTTACTGTTTATTTTACTGTGCATGTAAGGGAGGCTACCTTAATATGGTCCACAAGTGGTTGTCCCCAAAAACCGATGTGAACAGGGAAATTTCATATGTGGCCAGTCTAAATGATTGTGAAAACCAATACCCATTGTTTGCTGCTTGTAAAGGTATGTTTCAATGTAACATTGACCAGAAGTCAGTGTCAAAGAATCAATGGGTTTTAGTTTGTTAGTAGAAGAATAAGGCAATGACTGTTATTTTTGTAATCATTAATGCGCAACCGGAAACTTGCTTCATGAGTTACCTTACCATCTCTACCGTCTTTTTATATAGTCTGGTAACAGCTGCTAGCTGACAGACATTATACATTAAGTTCTTAAATGATATTATTGTGGCATAAGATTAAAAATAATATTTTAATGGAAAAGGAAGTTTCATTTTAACAAAATAATGTGACGATTTTCGACAGAGAACAGTTAGCTCTCTCAGTTTTTCCCTCCCTTCCTCATCTATCATATTAGCAAGTAATATTATCTTCAAGGCGTGTTTGTATAAGGAAGAAATTATTTATATACTTTAAAAAGATAAAGGTGGAATTATAGTCCGTATCCTTGCACTAGTACAGACTCACATTATATATCCCCCAGCAATCTGTGTCATTTAAAAATATTTTCAACTCCCTATGGAGCATAATACAGTAGACCAGATGCAGCATACTGACATATTGGCTGATCTTTCTCTGCATGTAGCTGGATACTCATTCGCACCCGAGTCAAGTGAGGAAAAAATGTAAGAAGTCTTTTCCAAGGACTAAACATCGGTAGCCTCAGCCAGGATTCGAACTCTGAATCTCACAATATCGCGGCCGGCTGCATAACCACTGGTCCGCCAATGCCACAAGTGCCTCACAAATACCCCATAGAATCACAGGAAACATTTTATGTATTTATTGATTGAAACCACAGTATGAATGACAGTTTTATTTAGTTCAAAAATACACAAAAGAAGCACACAGAAAATGACTGATAATCGCAAAGAAGATATTGAAAAGTTGGTAATTTTGTTTAACTTGGTAAAGAAAACTAGTTTATTCCGCTTTTTATTACTTTATGTTTAGTTGTCTTATTCGTCTTGCACTTGAATTTGCCCTACAGGAGGTCATTACGAAGTTGCTGAGTTTCTCATTGAAGACTTAAATGCCAGAATTACAAAAGATATCTGCTGTTTTTTTCCTGATTTTACCTGCCATCTGATCAGAAACATGTTCATGATATCCAGTTGCAGAACAGAACAGAATGTGAGCTATGTTTGCTTCATAAGTTATCATTTATCCTATAGTAAAAAAAAAGAAAGAAGGTTTAGAGTGCTACTGAAATAATATTTGTGTTGAATGGTTTCGTTGTACCTGCTCTCAGCAAGCAAATCCGTGGAGAAGGGACATTGAAGAGTTATAAAGTCAGTTTGTTGATTTACCAATTTCCTGGGGCCCTTAAATATGCCAAATATCTCTCAAAGGAGCTAAGTAACTAAACGTGATCACTTATTTTGGTAATCCACAAAGACTTTAAGTTGGAAGCTTGCATATGAATTTGAGCAAGCAGAGTACGTCAGGGATAATGAAATGAACATTCTAAGGTACTTTTAAATAAGCCTGATTGGGAGGAAGTGGATGAATATTATGTTTTTACTGACATGGAGTAGGTGTCCATTTTTAGGAATAGTAAGAAATTGTGAAAATTTAATTGTGTGTGAACAAAGCAAATACACAATTTTCTGGGTCATTTTTATTATGAATTGTTTATCTAAGAAGACTGGTGTCAGTGTGGCATTAGTTTGAAAGGGAAGGTAGGAATTCATTTCATTGGCACAATGTGGACAAAAGACCACTTCAAAAACGGATAATGAAATTTCTTATTTTGCATGATTTTATGACATTTTATTTTTTTGACTTGTGCCATATAATTTTTTATCTCTTTCAACACGATAATCAGATAGGAATGATACTTGTAATAAGCTTGGACATATGGTGTATGAAAGTACATGAAAAAGTTCACTGCACGTTTTGAATTGGCCTTAGAGCCAGTTACATCTATAATTAGACTATCAAAGTCAGGAACTAAAAGTAAATAATGTGTACCTCTTATTGAATGAACGATGTTTGATAAAACTGGAGAGGAAGAAGAATGAAAGGAAGGGAGTCCTGTTGCGAGTGTTATTAATGTATATCGTTGTCATATATCATTGTCATTATTAAATAGTTCTGTATTGCAATACCCAAACCAATTTTCAATTCATGCTCAAAGATTAAGGAACTATTTGCCCCCTATCCTATACATACAGAATTATTCACAGACCATATTTGTATTTTACGTAATTGATTGTGAAGCACATAGAGCATAACCTGGTCATGGTTATGCACTGTTTAAATGCTATGAAATATTATTATTATTATTATTATTGATTATTTAAATAATTGGATTTTGACTTTTTTGTTTGTTTACAGTTTGTATTAGCTGATTTGGGATTAGATTATGTGGATGCCTCGTGGTTTGAAGACGCGGATGAGGAACAAGGATTTGGAGACTCAAGACCTGGCAGCTACTCAGATATCCCAGAGACCAAAATTGATTTGTCTAAAAACAAGTTGTCATCTCTGCCTGCTGAACTTGTATGGCAGTTGCCATCCCTTGTTCACCTAAATGTGTCATGGAATCCCTTGACAGAGTTGCCATATCCTAGTGATGATATGTCAGTATATACAAATATGTGAGTTTGAAGAAATAAAGAAATAAGACAAAACATCTTATATTATTCAATTTTGACGTCACTAGAATACCAATTTTGAGCGTGATGAATCAGAAAAAGAGCTTGTTCACGCAAGATATGGTGGGAATTCCATTGTAATTACATCAGTCTCACACAATAAAGAATCCTCTTTGTTATATTGACGAAATGATAATATTCCATGGGGTGAGCATTGCATACTTTATATTTGTGAAGTGCAGTTAGCATAGCATTAGGTTGTCATTTAGAATCCACAAGCCCTCTATGGCGTAGGTGGCCGAGTGGTTAGGCTGCTCAACTTGAGATTGAGAGCTGGCTGAAGCTGCCGATGTTGAGTCTTCAGGAAAGACTCCTTAGTCTTTTTTCCTCACTCGACTCGTATGAATTAGTGCCCAGCTACTGTCAGAGAAGAGTACTGTTAGCATGTTATTATGATGAGCCTAACAGATTGCTCTACTGTATGCTTCCCATGGGAGAAGAGAGGGATATTGAATGGTATGGCCTGCTGGTGGATGAATGATGTAAAGCCTGTGAGTCTGTACGGGATAGGAGACTATAACCTCATCTTTCTGTAACCGTTTCCGAGTCTGTACGGGATAGGAGACTATAACCTCATCTTTCTGTAACCGTTTCTTTATTCCTCCACTGCTAATGCTCCATGTTTTTAATCCATTGTCCCTTGATAACTGGTTTGCTATTTCTCCACTCATCTTCAGAGATTTTTGAAATTATAAAAGAAAAAAAAGATGTTAGTTTATGAAAAATAACCCCACCTATTTTAAGAAGTGACTTGTTATGGCAAAGGATTTAAATTTCTCTTTAACTCACTCTTTGATTCACAGTTTGACTAGTCTCGTGTTGTCCCACTGCCAAATAAAAAAATTGAACATTCACATTTTTCAACTGCCAAATTTGGAAAGACTGGATGCATCGCATAATCAGATTGCTGTTCTGTATGAAAAGAGAGGTAAGTATAAAAATGTAATGTATTGTTACATAACCAAGTACATATTTATTTACAATTTATTTGCGTCAAAACATTTGTTTCCAAAATCTTTTCATAAGCTTTTGTCTTTGGTTTCATATGGATTATATGTATATATATATATATACATATTTATAATTTATTTGCATCATGATCTTTATGTTTCCAAAATCTTTTCATAAGCTTTTGTCTTTGGTTTTATTTTTTTCCCGCTCATGTTGAAAGGAAATAAGAATTATGGATCCTTTGAGTTGAATAGGTTTTCGTGTGAGAAAAAGATTCTGAAGTGTATCAGTTTATCTAAATAATGTGATGAGGCTGTCGGAAGTCGGGTATATCTAATACTTTTCTAATTATCTAATACTTGCAAAAAAAAACCAGAAGCTACAAATACTTGGAGTTGTCACCAGCTGAAGAGCCTGGATTTGTCCCACAACTGTCTTTCAAGTCTACCGTCTGCTATTCAAAATTGTACTAATTTGGAGTCCCTCTACATATGCAACAACGTTTTGATCAACCTGTGTTCTCCTTGGCAGTGCCCACTGGTATCAATATCAACATCATCATTTTCATAATAATCTTTCA
Organism: Dirona albolineata; assembly: GCA_031763155.1. Taxonomy (NCBI): domain Eukaryota; kingdom Metazoa; phylum Mollusca; class Gastropoda; order Nudibranchia; family Dironidae; genus Dirona; species Dirona albolineata. Next base: position 14,239 of record JARFNW010156332.1, read on the forward strand.
GGCAGTCATCATTACCTTCGCCACTGTTTACATCATTATCATCATCATCAACATCATCATCATCATCATATTATCATCATCATCATCATCATCATCATTCATCATCATCACCATCATTTGTGATATTAGAGAATCTATCACTATAGCTTGATGAACAAATTGAGGAGGGCAAGATGAAATCTAAAACGCAATTTATCAGATAAAGCAAGTCCTTAAGAACCGTAAGGACCATAGAGCTGGTGCTTATCCCGGTTTCCTTCTGGATAAGACGCTGGTCAATCTCAGATTGTTTACCCATTTCTGCACAACGGTCAAGTGAGGCATTTTATTGTCCAAGACAAACAATGAAGTGACTGAGATTGGATTTAAACCCCCAACCTTCGCCATGAGAGTCTGCAGTCCTAACCACTCAGCCATTGTGCCTTTAATATAACAAATGCACTAAATATTTGCTAAGGAATGAGGGCTGCCAGCAGCTAAAGATCAGAATAGAAGGTATGCGAAATAAGGGGAAATGGTAGGTGCAAAATAAGGGGAAATGGTACGTGCAAAATAAGGGGAAATGGTACGTGCGAAATAAGGGGAAATGGTATGTGTGAAATAAGGGGAAATGGCATGTGCAAAATAAGGGGAAATGGCATGTGCGAAATAAGGGGAAATGGCATGTGCGAAATAAGGGGAAATGGCATGTGCGAAATAAGGGGAAATGGTATGTGCGAAATAAGGGGAAATGGTATGTGCGAAATAAGGGGAAATGGTATGTGCGAAATAAGGGGAAATGGTACGGCTTCAAATGTAAGTGAAGCAACAAAACAACGATTATTTGCTTCATTCAATTTTATCCAAATTTTTTAAATTTTAATATATTAATTTTTTTTTGCCTTTGATCCCTTTGTCATCAGAAAATTTTAGATGTTTCTCATAACCGTCTGAGTGCATTTCCGCCAAGTTGTGATCAATTTTGGGCAGATTCATTACAATATTTGAATGCAAGTCACAATGCTCTGGATCAGCTCCACGAGAGTATGGTTAGAATGAGTAAGTGTTACTGGTTATCAAAGTATGTGTTGCTGGTTATCAAAGTATGTGTTACTGGTTATCAAAGTATGTGTTACTGGTTATCAAAGTATGTCTTACTGGTTATCAGAGTATGTGTTACTGGTTATCAAGGTATGTACGGGAATTTATTTCTGACCCGCTACTACATACCACTGTTTTATATTTAATTAAGAGATTGCTTCGTTGAAAAACAAGACCACATTTTATGCTTGTAATATTTTAATCTTCTTATAGAAACTCTTAAGTCTAAAAATGCATGATGAATTGTGCTGGAGTCATATTTTGCTTTAAAATAGAATTAAAATGGTTTGACCAGTAGAGCTGGAAAACTTACCTTCTTAAATGAGTGAATGACGCGAGGTCCTGAATTCAAGGCAGTTACAAAATCTCTGACCCTGACAAATTTCAAAATTGATGCTACCCCATCTACTGAAGTCAATGTATGTGAACTGGCTCAGGCATTATGAGCCTCTATGTCGAGAGGCGCACACGATCATATATTTTAAATATTATACCGAAGACGGAGAAGTCTGAAAAAGTAATTTTATGCTCAAACAAAAACAGACAAAAATAAAAAATAAAATAGATAAAAGAATGCACCTTCACTCTCCTGAATCCCATTACAAGGAAAGAGAGGGAGACTTTGCTATCTGGCCGGACAATTCAAAAGGGTTTATGAATGAACCTGCTCAGCTTGGTTTGTTTTACTCAGAGTGGATGGCCGAAGCCTGCAGATTTCTGATCTTAATGTTTTCATTTGTTTCAATTCACAGCTGTTTTGAAGACCCTGGATGTTTCTTTCAATCTGATCTGTTCCATGCCGGAGGGGTCCATCTGGTCTTGTCCACTCATTTATTTAAATTTGTCTCACAACAAACTGGGCGATAAGCATTCACAGGGTCGTACAGTGCATCGCGTTCTTTCTCTGTAAGTACTGATGCATTGTTGCATAATCTTCATTTTTCCTAAATTTTGGTGGCTCTTAATTTAACTTGTTTTTATCCTGATAAACAGCAAGACAGTAATGTTTGACCATAGAACTTTGTAAAGCCACAGACAAAAAAAACCCCACCATGTCTAGTATGGATGACAAATTGGGGAGGAAAGGATCGCTATATATATTTTAATAATCTATTGTAAGATTTGATGTTGCCTTTAATCTATTGAAGTTGTATCTAATTTTCTTGCATTCGTTCTGCTCACTCACCATTCAGGGCCCAGGTTCGCTCTGAAGAATTATTCGGGTAAATCCAAATAAACAATTGATGTTCATGATTCATGCTATTCCTTTACAACAAAACCATTTTCAGACAAAGGAGTGCAACTCCTGTGATTGAGTTTCCTGCTTCCTGCCTTGCCTCCAGCCTGAATGAACTGAACCTTAGTCACAACGAACTCCACATGTTTCCTGATGGTGTTTGTCATTTACAATCTCTGACCATTCTTGATATAAGCCAGTGAGTTTATGTCATGAAACCTTTTTCTCTTTCTGGAATGAATGTTCCACCTGATATAATATGTAAGCTGATGTACGTGATATAGTATGTTCCACCTAATATAATATGTAAGCTGATGTACGTGATATAGTATGTTCCACCTAATATAATATGTAAGCTGATGTATGTGATATAGTATGTTCCACCTAATATAATATGTAAGCTGATGTACGTGATATAGTATGTTCCACCTGATATAATATGTAAGCTGATGTACGTGATATAGTATAGGAATGTATCTGAGGCATTATATATTGCATTGGGCGGGTTTTGCCGGAAGCTGGTGATCTGAATTAGGGTAAAATGCAAAACTAATGGGACAGCTAGTAATCAATAACGTTTTCATTAGTGGTCAATAGAGTCCTGCAACTTCAAACTGAATTCTATGCATTTGTCGTCGTTAAGTTCAATGTTTTGCTACATATGTACAGATGCAGTCCACAATTTCGAAGTAAATTGTACGTAACTCAATTGTGTAAAATAAACATAAATGGATGACTGAAAACCATGTATGATGGAATTTATGTTCTAGTATTGTTTCATTTCTTTCTTGTCCCCGAATGGTACAGACAGGAAATAAGGAAAAAGAAGAAGAAAAATGAAAAATCAATTTTCATGACTTAAAAAGATGAGTGACTGAAAACGGGACATCTCTCTTTTCAAGCAATAGATGCCTATAATACGTTACGCCTTATAAGAGAAAAGAAATAATGGATTGTCCTTTATTTTATATTCAAATAATGAAGTGAAATATTATCGTGAAGTAAGGATTTCTCTGTTAAATTGTGCAGATAATGGTTTGCTAATCTTCAAGGTAAACATGACAAGTGTTTTGTCGTATTGCTTTAGATTGATTTTTTTCCTCACAACTTGACCTTGCTATTTGGGGAGAGCAGATCAAAATGATGATTTTATGTTCAACTTTGATGCTCAATAGATTGGTAAATCATTATTTCAGGATTATTTTGTGCTCTATTTCCAAAAATGAAATTTCAAAACTTAATTCTGCTATTGAAATGCAAACAATTCTCACTTTAAAATTTCAGAAACCCACATTTGAATTCTTTACCTTTGGAGATTGGAATGTTGTGGAATTTGCTGGTCTTCAAAGTGGAAGGAATAAAAGTTCAGAATAGAGACATACAAGCTATGATCAATGCTATGAGTGAGTAGATTACTTAGCATGCTATTTTATATTGTGATAGATTACTGGCAGTGATTATATAAAGGCATTATTATGACCACCATGTTATTTAGTGAGTTGTTGATAATAATGATGATAATAATGATAATAATAATATTAGTAATAATAATAATAATAATAATAATAATAATAATAATAATAATAATGATAATGATAATAATTATAATAGTAATAATAAAAATAATAATATTAATAATAATAATGAAAATGATAATAATGATGATGATGATGATGACGATGACGACGACGACGACGATGATGATGATATACATTTATATAGCGCCACATCTCGACAATAACATGCTGGAACATGATTGTTTTATCATTGTTACGTTGGAGAGCAAATTGTAACGCATCTTTGCACTTCATTCATTCATTCATTCTTTTAGTTTGTATTATAATGTGTGCTTGTGATTTTGAAAATGACTGGTCAAAGAATCCTTTATAATTTTTAACCCTCTGATACCTTTTGACACTTTTTGTTTTGTCTTTAGAAATGACTGTGTTTTCAATAGGTCTATTGAATATGCTAGTGAAATGATGATATGTTTGCATTAGGTTTTATGTTAAGTTTGTTGGGAATTTGTAACAATATAATTTCGCTTCCATTTTTAAATTCGTCTAAAATTAGGATTTGATAATTCTGGCCAGGTGATATCTGTGTGCCTTGAACCATGTCATTTGATGACACAACTAGTACATTTCATACATTCATACAGATGAACCAAGCAACAAATCTATGCACACGTATGACTTTGTGATGTGCATGGAGCAAAGGAGACGAAACTGTATGCACCACAATCTCATCAAAATGGTTGTTTTTGGTTGTAAGGTAAATTTTATGATAAATGCTTAGTTTTTATTTGACTCCAGATGAGGTAAATTTTATAATAAATGTTTAGTTTTACTCAGCCATAGAAAACTTTTAGATATTCCTAGAATTTCAGATTCATTAAGTTGCGTTTTACTTCCAAAGAATTTTTTTTTTTTCAATTCACTTGAAATGTACTTTTGTGGTCTCCAAAAGGGTTTTTTCTTCTCAAAATATTTTTGGTTTTGTGTTTATTTAATTTTACAGTTCTCTAATACATTCTTATTCTTCCTCTATTATGGTTTCTTTTTTTCTTTCTTCCTGTTTTGCATATGATTACTGCCAGTATGTACAGAAACTGAAATCTCAAATACCTCCTATCTTGCTTGGCAATCGTGTATCAAATGTGGGTGTCTGTCACTAAGAATAAGGATTTGGTATGCATTCATGCAATAGATATTTACAATAGTAGAAATGATCTGCTGAAGCTATTTGGAAATAAGGGAAAATAATATAGAGTATGTTAATTAGCTTCAATGATTGACATGACAGACCAAAACAACAACGTCTCAACCGTAGGTCTTTGACATGCAATGGGTATATGGAGCGTAATGGTTGTAATTTATTTGTCTATCACAATAAAGACCAATATCTTGATACTATTTTTAGAGAGAAAGATGCCAATCATGTGATCACATTGACCGCTATGACTTTCACGCTATCTCCTTTCATTGACACCTTTCATTCTTGCAGAAATTAAGGAAACATGATTATCAAAAAGCCGACATGAGGAAATGCCACATATGATATGCAAACTTTACTTATTCTGTGTTATAATGTGTGAACAACAGTGAAAACGGATTTCATTAGAAACAGAAAAGACATGACATAGATTATTTTTTTAAAATGATAAAAAAACCCCAACAAACTTTTAGTGAAAGGTGTGAGCTCAATTTTGAGCTGTGGAGTAAAAGTTTCATGTGGAGTTCCCAGGCAGAGTTACGGTGTATGGTATTTTGGCTCCATGAAGTCGATGTAAGTCAATGTGTCTGTTACAGGGATTGCTGTGTTAAGAACAGCTTGGTTTAAGGTCCCATCATGGCACAGGCATTTAAAAAAAATTATTTTCCAACTGGTCATTAATAGATTTTGAAACATATTTTAAAATGGGTTTAATGCAGCCTTATTTTGATGTGGTATTTCAAAAGTCGTTAAGATGTAGTTGTACTATTTTGTAGATGTTTAGCTTTGACACAAGTCTGTTACTATTTTGTTCTTATTTTTTTCAGAACCGCGGAAGTCAATGCATTGTTCAGAGATTGATCAGCCAAGGCAAAAATGGGGAGAGATATGAGTATAAAAATGAACACAAGGTACAGGAGGGAGGGATTTACATATATTTTTATTATGTATGTATGAATGTATGTATGTGTGTGTGTGTGTGTGTGTGTGTGTGTGTGTGTGTGTGTGTGTGTATGTGTGTGTGTGTGTGTATGAATGTATGTATGTATGTATGAATGTATGTATGTATGTATGTATATATGTATGTATGTATGTATGTATGTATGTATGTATGTATGTATACTCAATACTCAGCATAGGGTTTCCCAAGTGTAGAGACTTGAATAATAGTATGCATATGGCAAAGTGTGGTAGTTTGCCATTGCTTTCCAGCCCAACTTTACTTCCGCCAAATTTGAATAGATCTAGCTGCCCGTTTTGCTGTTGGGTGGACTGGGAGCACCATAAACAATATCTGACCAGACTGGGAATCGAAGTCGGGTCACCTGCATGGCGGTCAGTCGCTCTACCGACTTAGCTATTGGTTCTCCTACCAGTGTGTAACATGTGTACGTATATAGATGATATAAACTTTTATCATTATATATACCTATATATGAAAGCAAGGGGTGGGGAGAGGGATGGGGGGAGAAATGTATGATATGAGACCATGTTATTCATTAGCCAAGTAATTTCTGAATTTTGATTGTATCTTTGTTTGTCATGTTTCTCTGATATATTTTCTCTGCCACAGACTTTGTGCCTTTCTAACTGGACCCTTCCTTATTCCAAGAAGTTTGGAACGGTGAGTCAAAGACATGTATTATTATAAATTTTTTCCCCTTCTTTTCACTTTTTCATTTATTTTTTTCAATTGCTTTGATCAATTTGGCCGTTGATTATTTTTAAGAAGCCCCTTTTCAACTTGCTTTCAAAACTTTTGATAAGTTTTGTTTTAATTTTTCAGCGTTTCAAGCGAGATCTGGCATTCCGCATTTGGGAATTCCCCGTCAGCAAGCCCATGTCTGTCACTTATCCGTGCTTCCTGACCCAAAACTCGGTGTACCTAATTGTCCATGATGCATTTTACGAAGAAGATAAAATGGACAAAGTTTCTCAGCAGGCAGCTGCTATTCAGGTTAACAGTAGATGTTTATATTATAAAGGCTTTAAGGACACATTCAAATTACCATACTATCCTGATTTTTATTTGAAATAAAAGATGTCACACCCATGATTAATCTGATTTATGACAAATTCTTAATGTCATTGCCAACACATCAAATATATAAGGTATTCATGTTTTTTGTTATCAATTAACGGGTATGTATAATATTGTATATTTAATTGATTGTATAACAGTGATTTAGATTCACGTACCTCTTTTTATTGACATTACAAGAAATGTTATTCCAATTTTCAGTTTATCTGACCCATCCAGATAAATGTAACGATCAATATTTTTTCACCACAGGCGAGCGTCTTGCAGCCTTGCATCATCGTGGTCTGTATCTTCCAATCATTCACGGACAACAATATGAATGAGCTCCATCAAAATCTTCACTATAAAGTTACATGTACACTGAAGTGTCACTATGTGCCCGTCAGTTTGAATGACAAATCATCATTGGATTCACTGTACGAAACAATTTACGCAAAGACCTCTCAGATGCAAAATGTTATGCAAGGAAAATCTTGTAATCTTGTGGATCGTAAAGTTCCTAAGCTCTTCATTGAAATTGTTGATAAAATGAAAACAATTGACAAACAGTCCTGTACTCGTGACGACCTACTGTGTTCATTAAAATTGGTTCCAAAAGACCTGCAGGATACAGTCGACAGACGACTGAGACGTAAGTTTATATTCCAATATTCCATTCCTAAATGATTCCAGCAGTGCTGAACTTTAAAAAAAAAGAAGAAAAAAAAGAAAGAAAAAGAGAGAAAGAGAATGAAAACAAAACAAAACTATAATTTAGTTGAAAGGGGGGGGGGGGGGGTTGGGGTTGGAAGGACATAAAACATTTGTTTAATTAGTGTTGTCATAAGTTGGATGAACTTTGGATTGTCAAAGACTTTGCTATACGATATGATGCAGGATATCAATGTATACAAGATGTATTATTGATCAATGGTTTCCAGTGCAAGAATACTTACTGCAAACAGGCGCCATGCTTCATTATAATGTCCAGATGGGAGACTTGTGGAACCTGGTCATCCTGGATCCTGTATGGTTGTATGATCTGCTCAACTCTTTCATGGAGGTAAATCGTTGTTGCTAGGTAGATGCTGAAAATGATGATAGTAATGGTGGTGGTGATGATGAGGATGATGTTTACCACGCCTCATCCCATAATGAGCATGTTCATGTGCTATGCAATTTCATTATGATATTCAATATGAATTAATGATAATATCAAAGAAAGTAAAAGCAAAACGCACATTTGTGGACGGATGGTAGATTTAAGAATTGATTCTTGATAGAATATGCTTGAAAATGTTATTATATGTTTTTGACCATGTCCAAAGTGTTTCCATCCTTAAGATTAATATGGAGGTAAACTGCATGTAACCACACCCATGAAAGAATGACGAAAATAATCTAAAACTCAATAATTAAGAATGTTATGACATATTCTTTCTCTTTTTTTTCCTTCTCAGTTTTTGAGATCCAAGAGGCCACAAGTTGAAATAAAACAAGTCAAACAATTTATCGCTGGAACGATTGGTCCGAATTTATTTCAAGCTTTTATTTCTCTCTTGGAACTTTTCAACATTGGTGTGAGACTTGAAGATAACAATGGCAAAGAAAGGTCTGTTCATTATTTTTGTCCCTCTCTTTTCATTAGAGTTTTCAGATACGTTTAAAACATTCCTCTCTGTAAGGGATGGAGATCAGATAAATTATGTTATGATTACTCCAGAGTGGAAAATAATATTATGACCTAAAGTCAGAGGCTAGGTAAACAAATAGAACAGATAAATGGAGTCTTTAGTTTTACAGACAACAAATCGTTAACAAGGCAACTTAGTGAAACGCTTTGTTGTCTGTAAAAACTAAAGACTCTACTTCTCTCCTCTATTTGTTTACCTCGCCTCTTGCTTTAGGTCCTTAATATTATTTTCCACACCAAGGTAATAATGACATCATTTTTCTGATCAACAGGTCCTCATTCCCTGGCACCTCCACTCCCACCTCACCCCAATCCCATCTATGATTAACTTGTGATTGATTCTTGTTAATTGTTTCTTGATAAAGGCCTACTATTTAAACACTGCTGTTTTGTGCTGTTAATCATTGGAGGTAATTTACATACTCTATATATTTTCCAAAATCGCTGATTGGCATCATCATCAACCACGACGATTTCAATTTGCCTCCTAATGCCTGTCAGTTAACAACTTTAACCCAATTCTGCTTATTTAAAGGCACTTGTTTGTTGGAACCTAATTCAATACACAGATGCTCAACTAAGTTCAAATAAATTGATTGATTTAAACAAATCTTTAATATCATGTTTCTTTTTCTTTCTTTGACAGTCTTTTGATCCCCTCTTTCCTGGCCAAGCAACCACCAGCGTTCCAGGCTGATGACGGAGCAGATTGTCAGTCTGCGTCTCGTCTGTACTGCCTGCCAGCAATCCCAAATGCCTTGTGGAGTCATGTGATCAGTCAGCTGATTCCTGCCTTCAACAGGTTGTCCGAGCCTCTTTTGAAACTGCCAGACCTTGAAACACAGACAGAGTCTTCATATGATATGAAAAAGTCATTTAAAAGAGGCATGAGGAAAAGGTAGCAAACAAAGTTTAGAAAGGGTGTTGAACTAATTAAAAAAATCTGATTGATATGTTTAAACAACTATGTTTGATATTAAAAATATCATGAATATGACTTAAAATTTATGATGTGCTTTGTTCTCTGTTTCTTATTATCCCTGTGGTTTATTGAGGAAAGGAGCAGATTTATATGGATGTACATATTTTTAAATATAAGATAAACTATATCAGCAATGTTTGTTTTTGATCCTGCATTATGTAATTTTTTTTTGTTGAAGTAGAGCTGTTGTCAACACTTTACAATTGCCGCCTTAAGATTGATAAAATATATCTTGTCTTATCTTTTTTACTGTATGAAACAATTTATACAAAGACCTCTCAGATGCAAAATGTAACACAAGGAAAATGTTGTAATCTTGTTGGAACGTTAAGTTCCTAAGCTCTTCATTGGAATAGTAGATAAAGTGAAAACAATTGAAAATCAGACTTGCAGTCTTGGCGACTAGTCTGGTTCAACCTTTCTTTGACTTCATTATGGCCCTTTGGAGTTTATTCAATTTTTATTATTTATTACATGAAAAAATAGAAAAAAATTGTAACAAAGAAGTTATTGTTTAGATTATAGTACGGTCTTTTGATCATGTGTTGTGAATAATTTGAAATTTGATTACATGTATTATTAATGACATTGTAGCAGGCGTCAAATGAAGTTTGGCATATCAAATAAAATGAAAAAAGATATACAGATATATATATATATATATAAAATATTTAATGTCTTAACACTGATAGGTACAATAGGTATTGATAAAGAAAGAAAGAAAGAGAAAATTTAGAATTTTTGCTGCTCCTTTGTATAAAATGTTATTGTCATCGTTTTTTTTATTGATGTTTTTTATGGTTTACAGTTCCATTTTAAAAAATCTGTGTGTGAAGAACAAGGGGATTCAGTTTTGGCGATCCGGTATTATGGTTTGGCATGACCAAGGCCTCATTGTGGTGGAAGAGGTCGATTACCTGCCTGACAGGTGAGAGAGATCCCTTCAGTTTCACCTAAATCTTTTTAACATATCTCACTCTTTTTAACATACTTTACACTTTTTAACACATTTTACACAGTTTTTTATCATACTTTACACAGATTAACATACTTAACATGTTTAAAAACTTTTAAAAAACCAATGCAATTACTTTTCTTTCCTGATATATTGACTTTTTAAAATCACTTTCTCAACACCACAATCATCAGGAATTTCTTTCACTTTTGTTTATATTTGTGTAGATACTTCAGTTTACCGTAATCTCACTTCTCTAGCTTGCAATGTTAGGCTGTGCAAGGAAATCTGCTGTAAAAAAATTAATTTTTAAATCTATCCCGGTTTCATTGTATGAAGTCAGCCCTTGGATAGTGTGCTAGTCTATCTCAGATTACTTCACCAACAGGCATCCATTTCCACATAATTGTAAAAATATTTAGATTCTTAATATGTAAAGATGGAGATATAGATAGGTTTATTGTCTGTACCCCCGCACAAGTACAGGCTGACAGACTTTTCGTCATTTACTCCCCTAGCAGGCTGTGTCATTCGATGTCTTTTTCAACTCCCATGCGGAGCATACAACAGAGCAGCCTGTTGGTCTTGTCATACTAACATACTTACATTATCTTTCTCTGCCTGTAGCTAGGAACTCGTTCACACCTGAGTCGTGTGAGGAAAATATTTGTAAATAGTTTTTCCCAAGGACTCAACATTAGTAGCTTTAGCTGGGATTTGAACCCAGGATATCACTATCTCAGGCCGGCACCCAAACAACTTGGCCACCACACCACTTTATAAATGAATATGATTGCTTGGAACATGTAGCTGTATGTCCTCTGGTTTTGTTTCAGTGATAATCCCATGCCTGGCATCCTCGTAACGGTGAGGACTCGAAGTGACTCGAATCGGCCTCAAGAGGTGTGGGCTTCCTATAAAGAACTTGCTGTCATTGGGGTCATCACTGACGAGCTGGAAGAGATTATGGAACTTTTCAATCCAAGTAAGTTGATGACACTTTTTTGTCTTGATGACATTGCATGGTACAGCTCTTAATCAACTAGGTTATGCCATTGACAAGGGCAATTGTCTCTCAGATGAAATTGGATTAAATGTCATGTAACCCTCCTTGGTTAGTTAGTCCTAAGTCTTAATCTTCAAAGTGGAGAAACAATGATTGCATTAGAATCAAGTTTTTTCTTTGTGTCCCAAATATAATTTGCATTATTGTTGAATTTGGTATTTTTGATTTTCTGTTATTCTTAGATGTTATTTTCCCAAAAGTTGAAGTTTATGTTTTTGTTTTATCAGGGCCCTTGAAGCATGATATAAAAGTCATAATAAAACAAGTAAACCAATTTTTTCAGCGCTTTCAAAACATACTACTTGTAAGAAGGGTATAAAACCTTCTTTCCCAGTGAGCAACTTTTGGATGTTTATAATACCCTTTGAGGAAAACAACAAGAGCAGCTGAGATCAATCAGTGAATTGAAATGTAAACAGCCTGTTGTTACCTGAACTTGCTTGAAAATCTTTTCATTATACCCTGATATTCTAAATTGTGACCTGCTGTTTCGGGTTATCTTGGCTATTCAAACTCTTCCTGACAAGATTGATTATTGCTTAATTCTTTGGTTGAATACACTTTTTTAAAATATATAAAATATATGCAAAATCAACCTTGCTCTCAATTTTCCTTCCCCCCCCCCCCGCCCCCATCCCCCCATTGCCATCCCTATGTACTTCCAACAAAACCTCTAAAGAACTGATGGAATTCATGCAGGAATTCCAGCCCCTTGCCCTGTGTCCCCACTGTCATAAAGATATCAAGCCGGGTCAGGGGTCAATCAAACAGGAAATCAACCATTTCCACGTCAATATATGTGCACAGGTATGTTTTGTGTTTGATTTTCATTCCACACCTTCACATCAGTTTAGATTTCGTTTTTTAATATGATTATAAACCAGAATATAAGATTGTAATATGCTCCAGATCAAAATAGGTGTAGAAGCTATAATTTTACCCCCCTCACAAAAAAACACCCCCAAAAAACAAACAAAACATAATGATACAAACAAAAAAACCCCAAACAAACCGGAAAAAACCCCATAACAACCCAAAAAAACCATAACAAAACAAAACAAAACGAAGCAAAACAGACTAAAAGAAGAGCCAACCAAAAACACCAGAAAACCACCCACACCCCTCAATGAGTTTAATGCATAATTTTGAAAAAAAAGGATTGCATTTAATGGTGGTTACATAGTGAGTCTATCTGTCGTTGTTTTAAAGAAATTAATTTATTAATATTGTAATACTCTTCATTATGGCCCATAGTTGAAAATACCTGCCCCAAATTAGTATTTTGAGAAGCTGTTATGTCCTCGAAAGATTTGACTTTCCTTTTTTACTCTGTAATTGGATTGACATGGTGTGTTTTGTATGTCTGAAAACAATTGGATTCTTTGATTGTTTCCATTTTGCTATGTTTTATTTTATAGTTTTTTATTTTTTTTACATTTTTAAAGAGAATTTTGTGGAAGGATATGGTTTTTTGTGGCAAGAACGCAGTCTACCTGAATCAGCTGATGCCAGAGTATATGTTCTTGGAACTGCCAGATAAATTTCGAATCCGGTTTCAAGACCTTGAATTCTTGGAAGAAAAACTAGGTCAAGGCATGGCAGGAACAGTGACAAAGGTAAAGGCCTCTAATCATGTGATATACCTCCCACCGTTAATGCTGTAATGTGATCATCCTGCACGATTTTAGTGAAGTAAATTTTAGGCTGTCCCTAAGAGTAATCTGCGATAGACCAGCGTCCTATCCAGAAGGGTGACGTAGTGTCGCTCCGTCCACTTCATGCTACGGAAACCGGGATAAGCACCGGCTCTATGGGCCTCAAGGCTCGAAAGGACTTTGCTTTTTTTAAGAGTAGCTACTGACAGCTGGGTAAATAATCTGTGTTAGACCAGCACCCTATTCAGAGGGTCACAAATCTTCACTTGTCTGCTTCACACTAGCTACAGGAATGTATTAAAAACAAGATTCAAGTTCAGGTTTAAGTCGATAAGATGCAAAAGGTATAAAATGCTCATCACTGCAAATATCACAACACATTCACTTATATGAGACTTGTCACATGCGTAGATTAGCCTATTATTAAAGATCTCTGCATTTGCAAAATGCGGCATGTGTGCTTTTGAATGATTCCATTTTCCAAATGTCTGTGATAACAGGCAGCAGACTAGTCCAGTCACAGATTGTCGGGGGAAAGAAGTTGTATTTGTAGGTGTAGGCTCTTGCAAAGGGTTGATGAAATTTTGCGTTGTTGCAAGATCTGTGAGTCACAAAGTTCTTACACTCACTTTTTACAGGTGGAGAAAGAGGATAGTAGTAACAAGACTGGGGAAGAGCTGAGATCTTACAGTAGTTTGTCATAGATATATAAATGTTTGAATCCTATAGCATCTTGAAATGACCAATGAATACATGAAAACATGAAGTCCGAAAATATTTTAGGTTAATTGTTTCGGAATGTAGTTTTTAGAATCTTTTGCAGCATCATATCCAGTTTTCAGTGTTTATAAATTTATGACTTATTTGACTTAATCATATGGTGTCTTAGTGGAGCATAGGGTCTAAGTGGCAACACCCCACAGGACTCGGTAGTCATTTTCACCTCTAATCATTTTTATCTCTTTAAAAAAAAAAAAAGCATGAACGATGCCACGCTTACTTGGAGTTTTCTACTTTTCTTTTTCCTTGAGGAATTTATCTTGAATCATGCCACCTCTTACTTATATTTCTAGGGTCGCTTCAAACAAGTGGATGTGGCGATAAAATCGTTCTACACGCCAAGCGAGGAGCCAATGTTTGACATGGATGAGGATCCCATCTACCCAAATACAGGGGCAGGCGATGTGCCCAGCTTGTCCATGACTCAGCAGGATGACAATGATAGAGACAGGCATATGGTGACTCTCTCTCTCTCTCTCTCTCTCTCTCTCTCTCTCTCTCTCTCTCTCTCTCTCTCTCTCTCTCTCTCTCTCTC
>JARFNW010156333.1:0-18452 GCA_031763155.1 Dirona albolineata
TATATATGCATCTGTAAGTGTATATGATATATTGGTAACTGTATCCCGAGGTTCGTCTCTGCTGGACCCCTATTATTTTATATATGACGGTCGACCGTCTTCTACCTAATGCCGCTTTATGGTCGTTGGTCAGTTCTTGGTAGTCATCCCAATGTCTGTCAGTGTCAAGTCTGTTTTTAAAAGTGTTGACGATGTTTTGGGCATACATTGTGACTTGCTTGCTGTGCACAAGAAGATGAAGGAATGTTTTCTCATCTTGCTCTCTGTGGAAGAAGATGAAGGAATGTTTTCTCATCTTTCTCTCTGTGGATACAGCCTCTAGGGTTGGATACTCTCTCCTCATCTTGGCGCCATGCATGTATATCTTGCTCCATTTTAAGCTGCCGGTCACCGTATCATGTTTCCCGTTTACCATTGTGAAGATCCCGATCATGAATCCCCCTCTTTCTTCTATTGTTGTTGTATTTTATTTTATGTTTAAAAAAAGGGTGAAATGGTGTTTCGGGTCTCCCCTTCATCAGCTAACAAGCTCGTTATAGTTTCAACATTGCCTTGATTCCCAGAGCTTAAGATTTTCTATTTGTGTTTTATGTGCTTGATGGCTGATGAAGGGGAGACCCGAAACATTCTTTGTATTGTTATTTGTTTTGTGCTTGGAGCTATACGGTTTCCACCCTTCTTTTTTGCATTTGATTTGATGCTACTGCATTCGTTTCCAGTCTGCGCAAGGAAAGGGCCACATGGTTTGTTTCTTTGTTTTTGGGTTTTGTTAACCTCAAGAGTGTTTGATGTTGTACCACATGACGTCATTGTGTGGCGGATTTTGATCAGATGTCTCTTTCGTTTTGTGATCTGACATTGCCCGCATTTAAGGGATGGGGAGGGGGGAAGATAAATTAATTGAACACGTTAATTTCAGATAGGAATCATGATTTTGAAGCTACACAACAGTTCCTCTCTGTACTACTGTGTTATTAGTCAGATTAAAGTGGATTGTGTATAAAATGCATTTTGATTATTTGATTAAATGTGTATGTGTGTGCATTATTTGGATGAATGTATAGTAGTGTTATAAGCATGTGAAGGATGCAAGGGGAAAACCAGAGATGTCCAATTTGACCAGGCAATTTTCATTTTCTCACATTTCATTTATTTGAGCTGTCAAGTGGCTGCAATAAATACTATTTTTACAAAGGCGATAGAACACTTTTTTGCTATTATAAAACAAAAGACACTGTAGGAAAGAGTTTTCTTTTTAAACGAGTAAGTCCACAAAGTGTATTTTTCAGGTTTCTCAAAATGTGACATTTCTGGCTCTCCCCTTGCACCCTTCATGTGATTCCAAACAAATCTTTCTAATGTAATTTATATCATATATGTGTGGGTCGGGTCTAATGGTTGTAAGCAGCATTTGTCCGTGTCCAAAATTGTATTCGCGCCTAACAGGCAGCGTGTGGCGTATTAAGTGTTGAGTGTTTCGTTGCTTACCCGGGGTAAATGTGCTACTAACAAGCGATTAGAGCATGGTGACAATCGTGGATAAGCGCTATATAAATGCCATTTATTATTATTATTATTATCAATCATTTGGTCTGGTCAATGCTAATACACAATTACGCAAATTGTATGTTCAGTTTACTGTGTTGATTCTACATGTCCTTATTATATTTTGTCTCTATTCAGATCTTTTGAGAGGTTCTGTGATCGGAGGCGCCAGGGACGTCGTACACCAGCTGTGTGGCAACAAAGATGTGTCAGTGGCCAGTCTGCGAAAGAAGAGGAAGTCTACAGCAGCTGGTGGTAGCGTAGGGACGTTTGGCCCCGTTATGGAGGAGGACAAAGACTTTGACCCAGACCAGGTAATTTGATAGGTCAAGGTCGTTAGAAGGTTTTCCCCAGCAACTTGTCCTTGCTGTTAGGGAAGTACCGAAGAAAAACAAAATCATGAGATTCCTTATTCACTATTGGAAATTTAAAAGTAACGTGGTGAGGCTGCTGGAAGCCAGTAAAAAGTAAACAATAGTGGTGTGTATAGTAAGCTAACTATACACTTACTACTGTACACTATACACACTTACTATACACTTACTATACACTTACTATACACTTACTATACACTATACACACTTACTATACACTTACTATACACTATACACACTTACTATGCACTTACTATACACTATACACACTTACTATACACTTACTATACACTTACTATACACTTACTATACACTTACTATACACTTACTATACACACTTACTATACACTTACTATACACTTACTATACACTTACTATACACTTCACTATTGTTTACTATTGGAAAGTTGTTTTTCAGATGTTTTGCTTTGTCTGATTTCAGACTTTGCTTTTTCATATTATATTAATATTAGTGGCAAGCTATGATTTCAGACTCACCAGTCTATCTTTGGTCTTGCTGGTGTTTTCAGATTTTTTTTTGATTTTTTTTGTTTGTTTGCCATTTACACCCCTGGATTGTATTTGATAACAAGGTAGTAATTCTTGAAAGAAAATGTGTTTTTCAAGCAAGTGGCTTGGATGAAGATGAGGAGGAGGCGAAATAAGAGATCCATTGTATGTGATCCAGAGTAGGCAGTCTGGGCATCACTTGCCTATCAGATAAGTGCGCTGAAAATAAATGTCTACATTCCCTTTTACCTTTGTACTTGAGAAGGAATTCCATGTTGGAGAGGTGGTGGGTGGGGAGGGGGCGATGATGGGGGTGTTTATAGCAGTAATTAAAGGTATGGAACCAGCTCAGGTGATTCTACATTTCTGAGAATGTTTGTAATTCTTTTTTTTATTTCTTCTTTTTTCTTCTTGTTGGTTATCAACTTGTTTCAGGATGAATTTACATAATTGCAGCTTTGCTTAGATCCAATAATTGAAAACTGTTTGCTTGAGTTTTCCAATTCCCAGGGAGGTATGCAAAAACAAGTGAAAACGGTATAGCTTCAAATCATAGGCATGTAACGGAACAAAGAACGTTTCGGGTCTCCCCTTCATCAGCAAACAAACATACACTACAAAAAACACAAAACACAAATGTACGATAGCTCAAAGGATAGTTCTATTGTGAGTAAAAAGTACCATGACAAACGACTTTCCAATGGTGAGGGAGTGAGGACTGGTAGATTAGAAACATATTGTTAGTGTTGCTTTGGGGGCCAGGTAAAGAAATAGAAGAAATGAGCCGAGTCTATATAATGGTGTTACATATAACAGGTAAAAAACAATGCAGTGAATACTGGCTAGTGGCATAGCTCGGTAGCGAGTCGGTATGCTGTAGTTGGCAAAGTGGCTGGTGCTATTACATTTGTGGATTTGACCGATGGGTTTGACCAATGGGTTTGACCAATGGGTTTGACCAATGGGATTGACCAATGGATTTGACCAATGGGTTTGACCAATGAGTTGACCAATGGGTTTGACCAATGATTTTGACCAATGGGTGTGACCAATGGGTTTGACCACCGCTTTCCACAAATCTTTTCTGTCTCCTTAGTGGTCTGTTCTCTCTTTCTGGCACTGCAACATTTTCCTACCTGTATTCCTGTATCCTGTTTGTCATCAGTGCCTGTTCCCTGTTCACTCAATTCATTGTTGTGAAAAGATCGTAGCCGTATTACATCCATTTTTCTAATTATTCTCTCATGCTGCAGAATGTTAATAATTAAAAATGATAATTGTTATTTGGTTTTTATTGTTTTTTTGGTTTTTTTATCCTCCAGCTTCTGGCTGATATTGATAACATTGACCTGACCCAGAAAGAGGAGGACAAGATAGATGAAGACGTCTTCTATGACGACAGCGAGGAGTGGGCTCAGGTTGGTGTTATTCCATCATTTCAACCAGTCATAAATATTTTACTATACCGAGTGATGATTTATTGCTTGCTTGATTAATGAATCTCTTATTAGTTCTGCATCACAGTGTTAATAAGACAATGAGACCAGCTCCATGTTCAGCAGTGGACAGAACATCAGACTCCCTTGGGCAAAAATAAGCCTCCACCACCAATTCTTGTGGTACACAAGTGCTGGGGATACTGTGGATCAATAGTTTAGGACAAGTCAGTGATCAGTCCACTGTGTCGAAAATATACTTTTTTTTTATTATCACGAGTAGCTCACTGTTCAGTATTAATCAATTATGGTGAATGAAAACCTTGCTGTAGCATTCGTGTCTACCTGTCCGGTGCAAGGACATTCGTGTCTACCTGTCCGGTGCAAGGACATTCGTGTCTACCTGTCCAATGTAAGGACTTTGGGTATCTTGGCCAACGACTGATATTATATAATGTTATATATGGCCATCCCTCAAATTTATATCTGGTGTGTGATTTTAAACATATTTTTTGTCAATGATGGGACGAATCTTGAGTTGTATTATAATATTTTTGTTGGTTCATGAAATTTCCAATGCCAAATTTATTTACAACAAGATTATGAATGGATTTATTTGTATAATATTATAAATGGATATATTTGTAGAATATTTTTTGGACATTGGCACCTACTATGGTGGGGCAAAGCTTGTGAACTCTTGTCCTTTTTGAAATACGAAAGTCCTGGACTTGAATCTGGTTGACACGTTTCTCAGAACCGTAAGCTTGAGAGCTTTAAAGGCTTCGTCTCATGTGTCCTAATGCAGATGGACTTTAAGTAGAATGTGTCACCTTTGATATGAAGCTACAGTTTGAAAAATAGTTTTTAACTAAAACTTTGTACGTCATCAGGGCTGATTTTTATACTCGGCAAAAGTCACGAGGTATTGTCTGGATTAAGCACTTCCAATGTTATCATTTCCAACACATTTTGTTATTGATATGAAAACCTGTTGGCGTATGATATGTCTATGCTCGTAGTGTCTTGTCTGTAAGGCTACAACACTTCCTGTCCGTTCTAGATCGCCAAGATAATTACCAGCTACGGCGGAAGAATCAGTTCTTCCGGAGATTACGCTTTTTTTGAGGCGCACATTGACCGAATTCTGTCGGCGAAAGGTAGTGAGAAATATTACCTGTTTAAGTCACTGAAACAGAAGTTGTTTCCAGCATGCAAAAATAGCCTGTGACGATTTGAGTATAGCACAAAAAAGAAAGTTGAATTGAGTGGTGTTGTGTTTGTTGTCATCACATTGCATGTGTCACCGTCATGAGTCACCGTCATGTATCTAGACGTCAGGTTTTAGAAACGAATGTTAGAGTCACTCACAAGTCTGTCGTACCGATACCATGTATGTTGTTGCCCATCGCGTCTCAAATCTCAAATAGTTGGTCATTGTGATTTTTGTTTTTGTTTTTTGTTAACCTTGCATTCATAAAGGTGTCCCTCGAACAGAGGTTTTCACAACGACTTTGAGTCTGATGGTCCTCTGAATAAGAGCTTTGAATATGCTCTGTTCACTAGTCTTGTCACACGTGGACTTAAGACAAGGAGAGGCCACCTCCTCCAATGTCATTCTCGTCGTATTGTAGACCTACTTTAAAATAAGAAAATAAAATAAACTTCCCTGTATTCATCCTGGAGGGAAATTTGTCTTCAGGGTCTATTCCGAGGGTTGACCTACCGGAATAACCCAGGCGTCAGCCGCAAAATCAGTGCGATCAAGGTCTTGAGGACAAATCCAGTGCTTCCACCTTGAAGTGATTATGGCTGACTAATTGTTGGCCATAATAATAATGTATTCTTTGGGGGGTTTTTTAAACCCTTTTGATGGTGAAGAGGATTTTTGTTAATACTTTTAAAAAAGTAGGATTGTTTCTTAAAGACATATTTTATATTAGAGATTGATCGCTTGATTTGTAAGACTTTATTGATGAATATTATTTAGGAAGGCAAATGTTGTCTCAAAGGTTGAGGTATCCTCACGGATAGAGAAACGATGTCGGAGATGATGAATTTATTTGATGGACAATAATATACATGGTCTTTGTTTAAGGAATGTGTTTTAGGGTTGAATTTATAATACACTATTTCATTAACTCAAATCTATGCATGTGTATTGTATATATAGCATGAGAGGCTGGACTCGTTGAACACACAGATCATGATGTTAACATTGTATAGTATATATCTATATAGTACTATTATTTATGTATACGTGTGTGTGTTGTGATTGGTGCTGTAATGACATAGCGGGGGATGAAGAGACTGGCACCACCTAGGGCTGTGTTACAGGTGTGATTAGTTACATAACATTTTCTGGAACCTTGAACTGACAAGGTAACCTGCAATTCGGGAAGGACGGAAATTCTAAGTCTTTAACTAGGCTAACTTGTCCTTATGAGTATTAAGAAAGTTGTCATGCATTGTTCTGTCTTTTACGTTAATACGAAAGAAGACGTACACTTATCATAACATTTATTATAACACGTTTGACCTGGATGGAATTTTTTTGCGGAATTTTATTTGTCCATGACTAATTCCTGTTTCGTCAATTATGATGCTTCCATTTCAGACGTGTCACACCATTCAGTTCAATCACAATAACACAAATTACTTACTTCGTCCTCTTGGTGTCATCATGGGCCACATAAGAAGGCATCGATATAAGGGATTTCCATTGCAGTCGGTTGAGCTGATGGTCTCCCATGTTAGGCCTGCTTCGTAGAGCTCCTTTCTGATGATCCGATTTCGTTGCCGCGTTTTTTCACAATCACGATAATCACAATCGCAATAATTACAACGATTGCAATGATCACAATAATCACAATGATCACAATCACAATAATCACAAATATCATAATCACAAAATAATCACAAAATAATCACAAAATAATCACAATGATCACAATGATCATGACCTGCTATTATCACACACACACACATATCTGAGGGGGTGTGTCTCGTTTCCTTTTGCATGTGCATGCTGTCTTTGTGTTCACCTGTGTGTCTGCCTGTCTCGTTGCCTGATTTAGATCAATGCCACCTTTGAGGCCTTCGGAGTCGGCCTGTCCAGGGAGTCCGTCTTCGTAGCGAAGCATCTGGAAAATTTTACCAAGTTTATTTCAGAAGGAAAGGAAGAAGGTATTGAACTTTTTTGATGAACTAAAAAACTTTACAAATTTATTTTGATAAAAGAGTTTTGTGCTGATCATTTAGATTGAATTTGAATGGCTAACATAGTATATATGTTAACATATTTGCAGCATACTATAAGATGAGATAGATGGTAATTTTGGACTGGTAATTGAGTCATATATTCCAAATGAAAGGTGCAAGGGGAAAATCAGTGATGTCCAATTTGACCAGACAATTTACATTTTGTCACATTTGAGCTGTCAAGTCGTGGGCTGCTATAATAACTATTGTTACCAAGGCAATTGAACACTTTTTGCTATATATAACAAAACACGCTGTAGGAAAGTGCCAAATTAAAAACCCAGAAAGTCCCCAAAATTTATTTTTCAGGTTTCTCAAAATGTGACATCACTGCTTCTCCCCTTGCACCCTTCAAATGTGTTTCAAATAATTATTTAGCTGCAAAACCGATTAATGAAACTGATAGAGCATGAATATTTTTTTTATAGTGGGAAAAAAAAATTAAAAAAATCGTCTGTTGCCAATTGGTTTTTAATATTAATTCATTGACTCGTGTGTTTCCCAAATGGGAGCTCGTTGGCAAATATGCAAAAGAAAGACGCCAAAATTTTAAAAACAAAGGTCGGCGAGTTGAGATTTAGTTATAACAAATCCTGATACGGAGAGGTACAAACAAGAAATGAGCAAGAAAGACAAATGTGTTATAAAGATCCCTTTTTGACATTTTGATGATGATGATGATAATGATGATGATGATGATGTTGATAATGATGATGATGATGATGATGATAATGATGATGATGATGATGATGATAATGATGATGATGATGATAATGATAATGATATAATGATAATGATGATGATTATAACTGTTTGAAGGCCAAGGGCTATTTCTGCATTCGTGCCAGCCTTTGACAGTGTAATATTGTTGGTGTCGACTAATTGAATGACACCAACCGAGAACTCTATGAGTCTTTTTTTGAAATTTTTATACCTTACTCTTTAAACAGACGATATCAATTTTTACCAAATAATTTATTTATTTTTATCAATTTACTTAAATAGGGTTATAGATTACAGATATGCTAGACAGAATATTACTTTTCACATGAATTTTTGAAATGGTTTGATTAATATAAAAAAAGGTCACGTCACACTTTAGTTCGGAGAGTGCTTGCTTTCAGCTTCAAATTTAAATTCACAACTTGTCTATCACTGCTGAATTGTTCGTCACATTGCCTGTGGATTGTAACCATGCGTAACTCATGATAATCTATTTAACCATCAAATATCACAGCTTGAAGAAATATGTATGGCTGTTTAAAAATGTAAACCATGTAATGATGATAATGATGATGATGGTAATGATGACGATGGTGATGATCATCGATGATGACGACGATGATGATGATGATGATGGTGATGATGACGATGATGATGACGACGACGATGATGATGATGATGATGATGATGGTGGTGGTGATGATGATGATGACGATGACGATAATGGTGATGATGGTGACGATGATGATGACGATGATGATGGTGACGGTGATGATGATGACGATGATGACGACGACGATGATGATGATAATGGTGATGATGATAATGGTGACGATGATGATGATGACGACGATGATGATGACGACGACGATGATGATGATGATGATAATGACATGCATATAATGATCAATAATTAATCGGCTACGCCCATCTATTATATCTTAACACTGAAGGACATTATTGTAGTTTTTTAAATGCTGATAATTAACTCTGCTTGCCTTTAACAATAATTAATTTTTTTTGTAAATGCATCAAAATTCTTTGTAATATTTTGCAATGTTTCAGTTATATGTTGGCATCTTTATGTAGAGTAGAAGTTGATGTCTGTATATACCCATTCATCTCATGTACGTCCCCAAGAAAAAAACGAAGTATCAGAAAGGGCGTTTTGAGACTAAAAATAACAAGTTTGATGATTTCTTCTTTAGCACATTAATTTTAGCTGACAGTAATTTTGTTTAAATTTATTTTTAACGCTTTATCGACTCTTTACTATAATATTTCTTAACCTGCTGATAAATGACCCTAGATTAGAAAATCCTTCTATTTTTGGCATTGCATTGCATTGCTATCGTTCGGCTCATTAAAAACAAATTCTGGAGTAGCTTGTTGAACTCAGGTGTAGAAATTGAGGACCAGCTTACTGCTGAGATTACCTGTTGATAAGTGTCCCTTGTAGTCAATTATCATAACTGTGTTCATCATCGGACAATGGAGTCGTAGTGATGAGTTGTGGAACAGTGGGCTGATCCCCTGCTTGCCATAGATTTTCAAACCCTGTATCAGGCCATGTGTACTAGTGGGGCACAGACTTGCACTTATCCGGGGTACGTTTTACCTGGGTCTGCGCATCGATGCCTTCTGCCTTGTAACACTGGCCTCAGCCCAGACACAGAGCTGGTCCCTACACTGTTTAATCACGGTTCTAAAGGGAACAGATAACAAACAAGTGATATTGTGAATTCTCACATTGCTGATGTCATATGTTTGTTATCTGTTCCCTATAGTGACGTAATTAAACAGTGTAGGGACCATCTCTGTGTCTGGCAGAGGACAGTGTACAAGGCAGAAGCTTTGATGTGCAGACCCAGGTAAAACGTATCCAGGTTAAATGCAAGTCTGTGCCTCACCAATCCACGTGGCCTGACACAGAGCTGGAAAATCTACGGATCAAGATTGTTAAGGCAAGCAGGCAATCTGTCCACTGTGCAATGTCATGTGTATATGGTACAAACACCGCAATGGCGTATGCTGACGACGGTTTTGAGCTGCCGCTTTTGGCATGTCTTTTGGTGGCTAGAATTTATGAAAACAGGTGTTGTCATGGATTTTAAGGTTATACCAGCTAAATGTGTATAAATGGAGACAAAAAAACCGGTTCATAATTAAGAGCTGCTACTCCTACCCAATTCATCTAACGTGTTACGGCTTTACAATCAATAATCAGTGATGTGTGTCTTTGAATTTATTTAAAGATACTAACCCTAATGCTGCACAGGCACAGCGTGGAGTGTGGCAATAGACGATCATCTCAAATAGTATAGTCGTTAGTTGCTTTGAAATGATAATATGATTTCCTTCTTGTGTAGGACCAGATTGTTGTCAGGGAATAGAATGAAATTGCTTATCAGGTTTTTTTTTAAAAGTGGTACTTTGTACTTATTGAACTGCAGTTTAAATAGGGAGTAAATTTTCCGTAGGGTTAGGGTTAGGGTTAGTTTCGATATGTTTGCATATTTTGATGCGTTGTTTGTGACGGAAACACTTTATCATTTTTTTACAATTTAAAAAATAAATTGCTCAAATAGGGTTATAAATTACCTATAGGCTAGACAAAATATTACTTTTCCCATGAATGTTTTAAAGTCATTACAAGACATCTGTATCTCAATGTGACTAGCTCACTGTTTTCTCATAAAAAATTGCTGTAGATATAGCAAGCTTCTATGCATTACACTGTACATTGTCATACATAGAAGTTGGTCATATCTACAGATACTATTATTTACCTCTGACCTGACTTCCAGCAGCCTCACCACGTTACTATTGTTTTCTCATGCATCTTTAGGAGAGTCCAAACTGCAAAGTGTCGGCGAGTGGCTCCACGACATAGGGCTGCCTCAGTACGAGAACACGTTGGTGGCCAATGGATTTGACGATACTGATTTCCTGGTAAGGCATTCTGTACTACAACAACAGCAACAACAAAAATAACTACAACATTTAAATTCCTGCCCATTTATTTTGTTTTATTATATTTTTGTTTTTTTGTTCTTTGTTTCTTTTTTTAATGATAGGACATGGTTGGTCTAGGGGAGATAGGGTCTGGTGGGACATGGGTTTTGGGAGGACATAGTCTGGGAGGACATGTTGTGGGAGGACATGTTGTGGGAGGACATGGTCTGGGGGGAGACAGGGTCTGGGAGCACACAGTTTGTGAGGACAAGATTTGGGAGGACAGGGCCACTTGACATACATATTACTATGCACACAAACCTAGTCTCCTAGTCTCTGCCAATATGTTTTCTAAAGATAGTTTTGTCTCATCGTTGTGATCAACCAGGATGGCCGAGTGATGGAGGAGCAGGACCTCTGTGCCATAGGTGTGGAGAATGACGCCCACCGGAAACTGATCCTGGAGGGGGCCGGTCGACTGATGGAGTTACGGCCCTTAGGTAAATATAATATTAATATTATATTATGAAAAACGTTTGCTTGGGTTTTCCATTTCCCAGAGATCTGTCTGTCGATTGTGAGTATAAAGTACTGTGTGATGTTTTTCATCTTCATTTAATGCCACTTTGGTTTTCTTTCCTCATTGAACTTGTTTTATATGAATTTAATAATGATGATGATGTTTATGTGCAGTGTATTTAATAGTATTTAATGATAATGATAATAATAATAATAATAATGATAATGATAATAATGATGATGATGTTGATAATGATGATGATAATAGTAGTAATAGTAATAATGATAATGATAATAGTAATAATAATAATGATGATAAATGACAGTTGTATATGTAGACTACATTTGCATTGGATACTGGTCTTCACTTTACTTTTCACGTTTCCAATTTTGCTGTCTCCTTGTCCAGATCTAAAGAAGCTGCCCGAGTCGGTGGCCGAGTGGCTGGGGTCCCTGAGGCTTGACCACTATCTGGACACGTTCATGTCCCATGGATACAGCACCATGGACAGGGTGGTTCAACTGTGGGAACTGGAATTGGTCACGGTGGGTCATGGAATGGTCTTGGAATGGAAAAAAAATAAGAAAAAAAAATCAAGAAAAAAAATAAGAAAAAAAAAATCTTTCGAGCCTTGAGGCCCATTGAGCCGGAGCTTATCCCAGTTTCCATAGCATGAAGCGGACAGAGTGACAATATGTCACCCTTTTGGATAGGACACTGGTCTATCGCAGATTACTCACCTGCTAGTTGAAAGCTGGTACCCATTTCTACACCTGGGTCTCAAGTGAGGCAATTTTAGTAAAGTTTCTTGCCCCAAAAAATACAATGAAATGACTGGGATGGTATTCAAACACACGACCTTCGCCACAAGGGTTTGTTGTCTTAACCACTCGCCATTGCACCTCTGTTTAGTTGAAAGTAGAGCCAAAGTGTTCCATTTCTGGCACACCCAACTTTCCTCATGTGGTGAACAGGCAAACTAGGATACAATTTCTAAAGGGATAATTGAAGAGTACTTTTCCAAAACTCGCTAAGTCGGTTTTGTACTTTTTTTGAGTTATGCTACCCTCTTATTAAAGCAATATAAGAGCTATGTACTAAATATAGACTGGTACCCCAACATTCAGTAAATTGGTACGAAATCTAACTCTAAAGTATGAATGCAGACTAGCAGTGATAGTATTAAATAAAAAGTTTTTCTCAATTTCTGAAAAATAGAAAATAATGACTTAGCCAGTTTTGGAAAAGCACTCTTCAATTACATCTTAGAAACAAAAGAGAGATGTCTGCCAGGTCGGGGAAGACAAGGTTCATAGTGTAGCTTAAATAAAGTAAATGGCAAATGAAAAACACAAATCTGAAAACATCAGTCCAAAGACAGACTAGCGAGTCTGAAATCATAGCTTGCCACTAATATATGAAAAAGCAAAAAAGGCTGAAATCAGGCAAGATTTGAAAGATTTGCAACCCTTTAAAATAAGGTAAAAATAAGTTGAACACAGAAGGCGAAAGATTTCCCCTTCAGCTAACAAATCACATGAAGATAAAGTATTGGTAACATTTATTTTTATAAACACCCCTTTTTCCCCCCACTCTCTTATTTACGTTTGCTTTCATTGGTTTTATTCTTTTATTCTTGATGTGTTGAATTATTTCCCCTGGCCATCCATCCAGGTACTGGACATCACATCGGTCGGTCATCGTAAAAGGATCTTGGCCTCCTTAGGGGAAAGACGACCGGAGACGTGCAGCAGTCCTGTGAGTTTGAGTTATTTCCCGATGTCTGTTTTGCTCGTGATTAAATGATTCTTGTGAATGCTGATTTTAAACCAGGCTGGTTGATGCAGTAGGTAGATTTAGATTAGGCATAGATGAAAGTTTGATAATATTAAGTATCAAGTGCAAAATCTATGTTATTGGCACAGTGGCTTGATCGATAGATTTTCCAGCTCTGTATCAGACCATGTGTACTCGTGGGGCACAGACTTGCCCTTAACCTGGATACATTTGTATCTGTGTCTGCACATCGATACCCTCTGCCTGTCTTGTACACTGTCCTCGGCCAGACACAGAGCTGGTCCCTACACTGTTTAATCACGGTTCTAAAGGGATAGCCGGGGTAAATGTGCTACAGTAAAGCACTTAGAGCATGGTGATGATGGTGGATAAGCGCTATATAAATGCCATCTATTATTATTATTATCAGATAACAACAAACAACCAATATTACACAAGGAAGGGTGGTTGTATGTGTCATAGTCTAGCTGTTTGATTTCATGTATCGTCCGTCCATCCATTGTCCATCACAGCAAACCAAGCGGATGGCCAGTTTTGAGGGGCTGAGTCAGCCCAAGTCCCCCTTTGACCATGTCGACCTGTACCGGGATTACACAGGGGTGAGGTCAAGGGTCAACAGAGACCAGGACTCAGAGCTGCCCCAAGGGTCGTTGGATGAATTTGAAACCGGGTCACAAGCACAAGCCGTGGGCCAGGTGAGTGTTTCAGTCTACGTTAGTATTAGCAGAGTCAGTGGGTGTTGTTGGTAGAGTTTCCCATTTGGTTTGCTTGGCACCGGATCCACAAATTGGTAGCGGTTAACTAATAAATAATTTAGTTATTATGTCATTTTATAAATTATTATTATTATTGTACATCCATCCATCTACCATTCTGATCCATCCATTGATTTACTGATGTATCCATACACACTCATACACACACACACATCTATCTATCCATCCATCTATCCACACACACACGCATACTCACACACACATCTATCTATCCATCCATCCATCTATCCACACACACTCACACATCGATCTATCCACACACACACACATCAATCTATCCATCCATCCACACACACTCAAACACACATACACACACATCGATCTATCTACACACACACACTCATCCATCTATCCATCCATCAACCATTTTTTTTTTATGACAATTTTATTTCTCATGACATAATGCCACTAATGCTATTTATATCAACTCACTAATCCATATTTAATCATCCCTTCATCCAACCATCATCCACCCAGGGTCAAAGTATCCAGGACCAGGCTATCCACATCCGAGCTCCCCACATGATGCAGTACACAGGCTCCATCAAACAATGGAGACACAAACCAGAGATACTCATCAAGGGATGCTGCAACTATACGGCCCACGTAAGTAATAACGTACATGTCATCACCCAAATCAAATCATCATGTCTTTTCATTTGCCTCACTCGACCCAGGTGTAAAAATGGCGAAGGTCGTGGGTTCGAATCCTATCCCAGTCACTTCGTTCTTTTTCTTGGGCAAGAAACTTTACTTCAATTGCCTCACTCAACCCAGGTGTGGCAATGGATACCTGGGGAAGTCATCTGTGATAGACCAGCGTCCTGTCCAGAAGAGTGATGTATTGTCACTCTATTCACTTCACGCTACGTAAACTGGGATAAGCACCGGCTCTATGGGCCTCAAGGCTGGAAAAATGGATAATTTTTTTTTCTTTCTATCTATATCAATTTCCTTTCTACCTTTCGCCATTGACCTCTACCCAGAGTCTTCCTCTTTGCATCCAAATACCTCCACCCCCTCTTTTCTACCACCTCTGATATTGTTCATTTTTTAATTTTCATAATATTTATTTTCTCTTCACTCTGACAGTACCTTGGGTCCACGCTAGTGAAAGAATTGAAAGGGGCAGTGTCCACACAGGAGGGAATCGCAAAACTAAAGGTATATTGTAGATTTAAGCCGTTCATATTTACTGTAGACACTTGTGGACGCTGTGACCTTGAGGTCAAGATGGTGGAATCCCAATTGGGTTTTCTGGGGTTTTAACTCTTTAATTACTGCATCGCCCGTTACCGATAATTCAAAAGAATTGCATAATCAAGTTGGTTTTCAATTTCCTGGAGGACGTACTTACTGAGGGTAATGACAACATTTGAAAATAATTCTTTGGAAGATGGAAGCGATGTTGAGAGAGGCCTTCTAAATATATTCTAGAAATCTGTAGGAATGCATGCAGCATTGTCAGATCAGCGAGTATGAGATGAAAACGGTCATCCCTGACCAAATGGCTGGTGGTGTTTTGTGGTCGCATAGGTTACAACCAGGGATGTCAGATAAGATAAGATAAGATAAGATAATACTTTATTTTCATCCCATTAGGGAAATTTGTTTTACAGACGTGTATAAAAATTACAACATGTATGTTACGCATTAGATATGGAGCATCACAGTATAGTACCACAGTATGTAGAGGCGTTTACCGGTTCTTCCTGGTCGTCTGTCTTTGATTTGTATCTAAATGAGTCTAGACCAATAGACTTTCTGAACTTATTAATTCCCGACAGTTATTGTGAAGAGTTAGCTATAGAATAGATTTTCCAGCTCTGTATCAGGCCATGTGTACCAGTGGAGTACAGACTTGCACTCTACCAGTATACATGTTGTCTGCACATCGATGCCTTCTGCCTTGTACACTGTCCTCGGCAAGACCCTACACTGTTTAATTACGGTTCTAAAGGGAAAAGATAACAAACAAACTATAGAGACAAAATTTGGCTGCGACTGGAAGGCAGACCCATACAGATTGTCAAACTACCTGACACTATATTATATGGTTGTGCTGATTGTAACGCTGTGAATTTTGCAAGGGAAGCAATGCTTGACCAAGTGTCACAGTAACCCGAATATACTTATTATTCCACACCACACTCAGGGAAAGAGTATGGGTAATGATACGGCTTTGTATGTGACGATAAACAATACAAGGGACGTTTCGGATTTCCCCTTTCTCAACTACAAACAATTAAGCAATTAACAAGAATGGCACGAAAGGTTGCAAGGTTGCAGTGGAGTGCACGCCTCCGTCACAAAAACAAGTTACGAGCTTACCATGTGTTCTTTGGTATCATTCGTGATAATCGTTTAATTGTTTGTTGTTGAGAAAGGGGAAACCCAAAACATCCCTTGTTTTGTTTATCGTCACATACGAAGCTGTATCATTACCCATAGCTTTTCCCTTTTTATCTCATTAAAGAATATTGTTTGTATATATCTTAAGCCATGAGGGAAACAACTCTTACTTCAAATGAAGGAGTTACTATCATAAATTTACTGAATTGTCTCCCTTTGACTAGAAGAAAGTCTTTTGTTTGGAATTATTATTTTTGATTCGACCTCATCTGAGCAATCGGCATGACCTCATTCTCTCAAAAATAGATTAAAACTCATGAAAATCGCCCTTTTTTGTTGTTGTTTAAATCATCAAAATAATCTCTTCATGATATCCAGTTGAAACCAATACACATAGAAATTCATATAATAATGTTTTAGGAACTTTAATAATAATAATAATAAACATTTATATAGCGCCTAAATCCATCTAACGATGCTCAGAGGCGCTTAACACTTCAAAAAGTTACATTAAAACGTACAAATCAATATGGCCACATACCATTATACACTTAATTACAAATAGGAGGAGCGAAAAAGTTCAGCCTTCAAATATTTCTTAAAAGAATGAAGGGTCTTACATTGTCTTGTTTCTTTGGACAGAGAATTCCAGACATCAGGGGCAAAGTGGTTAAAAGCACGATCTAAACATTTAGATTTTGAAATTTTCAGTTTTAAAAGCAAGGACTCAGAAGACCTAAGAGTTTGATTAGGGTTATAGACTTCTATCAAACATTTTAGATAATCAGGAGCAGAGTCATGGATACATTTGACAACTTTAAACAGAATGGGACTGTCTTCTACTGTTCAATAGTTTTGGGGGGTTTTTTAATGAAGGGGCTAAAATCATGAATCTTCAATGAGTTAAAAACTTGTGAAAGTTGGGAGGGAAAAATCCTTTGCTGCCATATTTATTCGGTTTTATTTAATTACGTTATAAAAGACAATGTATTTATTTTTTATATGATTCATCAATAATTTCTGCGCAAGTTGATGTAATGGTTGGGACTGTTGATCAGTTTTGTGTGAAGTTTTCAAAACTAGATATGTCTTATAATTTTTGTGGAGTACTTATCTAATGACGGTTTGTTTGGGATATTTTATTAATGAGGGGGAGGGGGGGGGGTATGGCATCTGGCAGCTAAGCGGAAATTAAAGGGCCAATTAATGAAAACATCGAAATCATGATGATCCCATCCATGATGATAATAAGCGCTACTTTCATTATTTCCCCCATTCTGTGACAAGGGAGATAATCACATTGTGATAAATCTTTCTAAAAGAAATATATTGGTTACTTCCCTTACTCCATGAGCGGTGTGTGATCATGAGTGCTTTCATTCATGTGGAGTATTTATTGATTTACTGTTCTGATTCGCAGACTCCTTCTCCATTTCTGTCATAAGAATGCTTCATTAAAACAAGAACATTTAATTTTTTTTTAACTAGATGTCTTTTTAACGTAATATTTGTTTTTACAAGTTATCCCATGGTTGGAGGGCACGATTGCCTGTACTAACAATAATAATAATAATAATCCCTAATGTTCATTTGAAGGAATGAGGGCAGCCAGAAGCTAAAAATCTGAATATGAGGTATGCAAAAAGAAAAAAAGTGAAAAAGCTTCAAGTGTAAAAGGAGTTAGAAAAAACCAAAGAACGTTTCGGGTTTCCCCTTCATGTCGTTCGACATCTTTCAGAACTCACGTTTCTGATACTGCCAGCTTTACATTGCCTTACTGACTTGTGTCTTCGGTTTTCTATTTTCTTTGTTTGTTAACTGATGAAGGGGAAACCTGAAACGTTCTTTGTTTCGTTACTTGATTTACACTTGGAGCCATACCATTTTCACTTCTTTTCTTTGTTTTGATTTGCATACCTCTAATTTTCATCTGAGGCATCTGCGCAAAAATGTCTTATCAGTTAACATAACGTCTGTGACCAGGGGCCGTATTAACAGACCATACGCTAATTGTTAGAGCATTTTGACACAACCTTATTGCAGTGAATTATACTCACAACATTGCATGATTCATTGTATTATTCATGTCATTTCTAAAGTATAAAATTGTGCCAAAATGTGCTATGAGTTAACGTATGGTCTGTTAATACGGCCCCTGCGCCGGTATTCACAGACCATACGTTAACTGTTAGCACACTTTGGC
>JARFNW010156443.1:0-18436 GCA_031763155.1 Dirona albolineata
AAACGACGTGGTGCTGAATTTCACATATCGCCGGCCTAAAAGTATCAATAAAAAACAAACAAAAACATGAAAAAAAATGTCTATGCTACCCAAGCCTCCCTAATTCATAACAAACAACTTCATATCAAAAAATATTCCAAAAGTCTCATACTCTAATCTAGAAACAAGTTTGAACTTTTTTTATGCCTTCTGGGTGGCTTCCATGGAATTCGCCTTATACTTCTATTATAGCGCTTTTATAAATTTGTATTACATCCACGATCATCACTGTGCTCTTTAGAAGCGCTTCATTTAAAGTAGCAGCAGATTTGCCCAGAGACATTGCAGACATAATATCAAGCCCTTAGTCTGCAAGATCAAGTATGTAGATATTCTATGCATTTCAGTCGGCCAAGAAGGAGAGACTTCACTTTTAGAAAATGGCCAGTCACTCTCTAGCCGCACAATATATATTATATATGTCATTGTCACAAGAGGGATTGGCCACTGAACAAAACATAGGCCACCTGATAAAGCCTGTTTACTCTGTAACTGAGAATCTACTCACAACACCTTCTGTGGGTCAGCCCTGTGTTTGATGTCATCTCTGACTCTGTGTGTACTTAACTACCCACAACCTTTTTCATTCCCACTTCAACTGACAATACATAATATATTGTATTACTCTGTGAGGCTAGGTAAGCTGGTGCTTACTTGCATTCTACTCTTGGGTCTGAAAATAAAAATAATCCCTACCCTCAACCACCACGAGCAACATTATCATTATCAGTTCAGTGTACGACTTTTTTACTATCATATTAATACATCGGAAGAAGTAGGATAAAAAAGGAAGAGAAAAAAAATTAAACACTGACATCAGCTCCAGGCCACACTGCTACTGCAGGACTGTTACTGCTGTGTTACACATTATAAATATTTATCTCTATGCCATGGTGGCCCAGTTACAATTGGCTCACAAAAACTACATAACAAGTGGGAGGTGGAGGGGGAGGAACCTTATTATAATTATAATAATATGATTGACGTTTCCATTTCAAAAATATCAACTGCAAGTACACAATATATTTATTGTCTTACCTGTCAACAAGAACTTCTGTTCTTTGGGTTTCGATAAACTCGGTATGTTATCCGACCACTGGTTCGGGGTCACAAAATTATCTTCTTTATCTTTATCAGATTTTCTTGACTTCGTTGACCCAATAATACCGTCATCTCCACTTTTCAAGATAAGCTGTTCGTCGTCCAAACCTCTGCCAGATAGGTTTAGCATAGAATCATCATCACTGCCATTGTTTTCTCCTTCGTAGCGTGCATTGTGCTTGCTTTCTAAGTGTGTTGTCTTTGCAAGCAGATTGTTCGAATCATCAGAATGTATCCAACCCCCAGTATTCTCATTACCAGCCATATTTACATTCGGTCATGTGAACAGTAAATCTAATTTTAGCGTATTTTGAAGTGTCTCTTCACAGATTAATGATAAGGCTGGTACTACCTATGTTTTTACGGTCTCGATTCGATCAAGACAACGTTGACGTTACATAATTTCCGTCACCATCTTCACCGCCAATTTTGATCATCGTTGCCACGATAATTTAATGATGTTATCATCATTACGTTGTCATTATCATCATCACCATCATCAGTATCATCATCATTATCATTATCACCACTACCACCACCACTACCATCATCATCGTCGTCGTCATCATCATCATCATCATCATCATCATCATCATCATCATCATCATCATCATTATCATTGTTATCCTTATCCTTATCAGTCTGCTTATTATAGAAATCACATCACAGACACGGTCCTTTTATCGGTTATTGATGACCTCCTACATGCCATTGAAAATGTCAAGATGATGTATTGGATCTCTCAGCAGACTTCGATCCTTTGGACTGTGGACTCTGTACCATGTTATTCCAGGCACTTGCCGTGAGTAACACTCAGGACATGCATGCAGGTTCAACTCATATGAATAATACTGTCCTTTTTTTTCGCAGTATTGATAAAGAATGACATTGATTTATATCACTTACCCACGGTCACCATCGTATGCTGAATACCTAGTTACACTTGATCAAGGGGTCAGCAACGGAACACTCAACACCTAATTATACGCCACCACACGCGGCCTGGTAGGCGCGAATATAATTTTGGAGCAAGGGCGACGCTGTCTACAAACTAGGAGACCTCCGAATA
The DNA here is from genome assembly GCA_031763155.1 of Dirona albolineata. Taxonomy (NCBI): domain Eukaryota; kingdom Metazoa; phylum Mollusca; class Gastropoda; order Nudibranchia; family Dironidae; genus Dirona; species Dirona albolineata. Next base: position 2,210 of record JARFNW010156443.1, read on the forward strand.
TTACGCCCGTCACCGATAGGACAGGGTGTACAGGAATAATGTCTTCCAAAAGTCACGTCTCATTCCATATGCATCCCCTAGACTACTTGAAAATGTATTGACGCTTGGAGTGGCTTGCACACGTTTGATTTTTATAAGCTTGCACCATGTTTGGCATTTCTATTGTATGACACGTCATTTTTTTTTCTGAGGGGTGAACTTAAAGACACACTTCTCCCCTCTATCCATGTTTTTAAAAAAATTATTTAAATTAGTAATTTCGTCGTTATATGTTATTTGATAAAGAAAGGGGAAACCCAAAACGTTATCCTATGTAATTTGTCTCTATTTGAAGCTTATTATAATCTACCACTATTTTTTACTTGAGAATGAAGAAAATTCCAATTAATTCACTGTTTTCTCATTTTATGACAAATTATAGTAGTTACCTCGGCAAAGATAATGTTCATCTTTTATATCAAGTCAATATGTGGAACAAACTCCCAAATTCAGTAGTAACATTTTCGGACAGTGATACATTTAAAACCGCTCTTTTGGCTTACAGAGCGTGCCAAGCCTCACACACCTCCATAAGCATTGCTTGTTTGTGAGATACTTTGGAGAACTCTACAGATACAGATACAGATATGGATATATTATTTGTGCCTTCATGTATATGATAGGTTATACTATATTTTAAGAACTGAATTGAAACTTTTAAGAAAAATTTGTTTAAAACATATAAACAAAACAATTTTTGTTTGCTTTTTTGCTTTACAAGGTAAATTATATTCCTGCATATTTAGAGGAGCAAAGTGATTTTCCTCTTAACACTTATTTATCTAGAGTCAATGTTATCAAGTTTCAACCCGTGTCCTTGTCCGGCCACCCACTTCATATTGTTTCTGCATACAATAATCATAGTGTTTTTTGTGTTAGTTTTTAAAAAAAGAAAGATTCCTTTTATTCATCCCAGGGTCAAATTTGACTTTAGCGTCTATTTCAAGGGAAACCTGGAATAACCAAGGCATCAACCGCAGTGCAGCACGACAAAGTGGGAGCAATGTCTTGAGAAAATATTCCAGTGCTTCCACCAGGATTTGAACCTGCGACCTCTCAAACCAAAGGCGTGCAAGTTAATCACTGCGCCACCGGCTTTGTTGAACAAAAAAAAACCGCCACAATTATGTCAACAAAAACAATAAATAGTGGGCAGTTGGATTGGGCCACATGTCAGAACTGGACACATTCACTCTAGGTCTAATTTAAATCCTTTATTTCTTTCCAGTCCATGATTGCAGACATGACATCATGAAGGATCACACAAACAGACAGGAATTTGACTCATGGATTTTGTCCCACGGTTTGGTGAGCACCTACCAGGCAGTCGATGAATTGCATGAGAAGTCAGATGAATCAACCCCAGGTTCCAAAAAGTAAAACAATTGGATATGATTTGTTGTTTATGAAGCAGCGTATTAGTTAAGATTTTTGATGCCAAAATATACCTAGAAAGTGATAACTCCTTAATTAATTTGTTCAATTCAATCGAATTAAATTTAAATTGATTTATTTTGCATAATATTTACAAAGAGGGATACATCAAAAGTGTTAAACCCTAATTTCTATGGGTTTCTTAAAGTTTTGTTTTTATAGTTTTTTTTAATTTTGTTTGTTTGTTTGTTTTTTCTTGTTTCAGGGATTTGTTTGCATGATTTTGCATGTGGGTGCCTTGTGTTACATTCAGGGCTAGACATGGAGCTGTAAGAGTCATGGAAACGTTGTAAAAAAGCACTTGTGAAGAATCCAGTTTTAAGATTTTTTTTACTTTTATGGTTTGATTTTGCTATTATTATTTTCAGACCAGACAAGTTGCTGTTTAAAATCGGTGCAACCGGCAAAAGTGAAGGAGACTTTCAGTACCCGAGGGGGATCTGTACCACCATGGACTGTGACTTATTGGTTGCAGACTCGATGAATCACAGAGTCCAACATTTGAATCAGTTTGGTGTCTTCAAAAAAATGGTGGGAAAGAAAGGAAGTGGAAACCTGGAGTTTAACGAACCAGCCGATGTTCTAGAAATACCAAATGGTGATATAGCCGTAGCGGACAAAAAGAACAGAAGAGTTCAGGTATTGATTTTAGACGTTCTTAAAGGCGGAATAATTTAGCTGATTCTGTTGAATATAAAATCATTTCCTTTCAAGTTAAATTAAATTATATTAACGTCATATTATATTCTTTGGCAGGACACAAATGGTTTAGGGTTTGCTTTCTTTCTCCAAATTTGAGTTTTTAATGTTATTTAATGTCTATGATTTTAAATTACGCACATTCTAGAAATTCTGATTCAATGATTATTGACGCCTTTCTAGAAAAGTGGATGAAGCATAGGTACTAATGACAAACTTGAAAGATTGGAAGATAACGATAAAGATGGTTTTGTAGTCCCGTATCCCTGTAAAAGTACAGGTTCACAGACTTAACATCATTTATCCCCCAGCAGGACACGTCAGTCAATATTCTTCTCAACTCCCCGGGGAGCGTTCAGTAGAGTATTCTGTTGGGCTCATCACACTACCACACTGACAATATCTTCCTCTGCCTGGAGCTAGGAACTCATTCACACCTGAGTCAAGTGAAGAAATAATGTGTAAAGTGCCTTTCTCAAGGACTCAACATTGGTAGATTATGTCAGGATTCAAACCCACAATCTTGAGGCAAGCAGCCTAACCACTGGGCCACAGATACCATATAAAGGAAAATGGTGCATTGTCAGTGGTGAGAGATGGACTCAAAACTCGAGCGTCCTACCGTGGCTAGAGGTGCAATGGACGAGAAGTTAAGACAGAGGACTCCCATGGCAAAGGTCGTGGGTTTGAATCCTATCCCTGTCACGTCATTGTTTTTCTTGGGAAAAAACTTTACTCCAATTGCCTCACTCAACCCAGGTGTAGAAATGGGAAAATTGGGAACCATCTGACAACTGGTGAAGCAATCTGCAATAGACCAGCTTCCTATCTAGAAGGGTGAGATATTGTCACTCTGTCCACTTCAAACCATGGAAACCGGAATAAGCATCGGCTCTATAGGCCTCAAGGCTCTTAAAGACTTACTACTGTGGCTGACGAAATCATGGACGTTATTACAGACACTTTCCATTCCCTGTGATCACAATCGTTTTTTAAGCATCTTGTCCAATGTCTATTTGCTGGCATTGCATTGCATTACTCCCCTTCTATTTCTAATTCTTTTTGATTTGTTGTAATTTCCCAGATTATGTCCGATGACTTTGAGTTCAAATACAACGTTGACATCCCTGGAGAGCCTTACAGCCTTGCTTGTGACAGAGACATGAACGTTGCCATAGCAACAACGAACAGACAAGTGTTTGTTTACAATTGCTATGACGCTGAGATGACGCACAGTTTCCCTGTCGGGAGCAAGATGAAATCTAAAGGATCTCCATTGCAGATAACCATGACCAACGATGGAGAGGTAAGCAATGAAAATAAGCATGACTGTCAATGATAATTGAACTTAACATAACACATTTTAGTGCATGGGAATTAACTCTTCCAATATATTGACAAAAATAATATTATAATTGTTATCTCCCTTTACAAACAGCATTCGATATACTATTATAATTAATAAATTATGTTGATTTCATGCAATTTAAAACTTTAAACAATTGCTTTTTGTGAAATACAATAGTAATAATGACCCGCCAAAGCTATACGTTAAAATAATAATAATGAATAGCATTTTTATAGAAAAAGAAATAGATCTATAATATTATAATTCACAATAGTATAGATAATGGTATACCAATTTCAATTTCAAGGACAAGTATATAAATCATCAAAATTTACATTCAAATTAATGGTGAAACATAATACACAAATTTTGTCAAATGAGATATGCCTTCTTGACTTCGTTGACTTGGCTAAAAATATAGAGTATGCAAATTAGCTTCAATGATTGTTAGCTTTTTATCTCCTTCTCCCCAGCTGTACGTGTGCGACCCAGAGGACGGCTACGTCTATGCATACAATGTGAATGGCCAGTTCTATCATCGTTTCAAACCAGAGCCTCACAGTGCTGGCCTAGCTGTGATGGCAGGGGATGTATGTGTGACTCCTTTGGGTCAAATCTTGGTGGTGGACATATTGAACCACTTGGTCAACTTGTACACAGATAAAGGAGAATTTCTGCAACAGGTAAGTGTTTTGTAGATGATTGTTTTAGGTGTACGAAATATTAAATAGGAAACGGACACTGATGGTAAACAGAATGATAGTAGAAAGGGTGCTGTTGCATAGGAACAGCACAAAAAGACTTTGTTTTAAAACAAAGTTTTCACTGTTTTGTTTAAAAGTGTTGTTGTTGATACCACCTTAAATCTTTCATGTGGGTTGCCTATAGTACTGTACAATAGTAGGAAAATGTTGCAGGGCCAGTGAGAGGCAACAAACAAGAATAGGAAACAGATTGCTGAAAGGGGGGGATCGAACCCATGCCACCAGTGGTTGTTAGCAAAGTGGTGATGCGGCTGCAGGCACAGGTTCTATTCTCCCTTTCGGCAATCTATTTTCTATTCTTGTTTATTGTCCCTCATTGGCACTGCAACATTATCTCACTATTTGAGTGTTTTAGTCGCTGGCTGAGATAGGCATCTACAATCTGATAATTGATCTTGCCAAAGAAAAGAGAATAATTTCTTACTTCATACAATTCAAGACTGGAACGGACAGAAGAAAACTTTCTTTGATCCTGGGCGGGGTCTATTGATCTCAAAATATACAAATGTTCGGTCACACTTAATCAAGCTTGGAAATGCCCGATTCTAAAAAAAAAATAAATTTATTTTTAAAGAAGTAAAGGGAAAATGGGAGAGAAAAACATACGATGTTTAGAATCTAAAGAGTTCAAAGAAAAATGTGAAGCCAAGATTAAAGTTGTGTTCTTAAAGATCAACATGCTTTATAGAAAGTACATGTCCTCCTTATGCCATGTTATGTCCTCCTTGTCATATGTCCTCCTCATGCCACAGTGTCCTCCTTATGTCATCATATGCCATCCTTATGTCATAATATGTCCTCCTCATGTCCTGCCTAGGTGCTGACCCCAACAGATGATGCCGGGTCCATCCAGTCCATTGCGCTGGGACTAGAAGGCCACCTGGTGGCGACAGAGAGCAGCATAGGGGGAGACCATTGCGTCAAGATATTCCGATACAGGCAGTGCCCCTGTCATGAAAACAGACAACCTAGCAGTAAACGAAGAACTCCTATGGGGTCGCCTAATGCTTAGTGATTGAACACACCTGTGACAGACCAGAAGCCAAAACCCATTATTATAATTGTAATCCTCTGGCCAAGTTGCCATTTATTTTTTTCTTAAAATCTGAATTAAATTTTAGGACAACAACTCAACAGGAGAAAAAATAAAGTGCTCAATGACTTTAAAGTAAGCTCAAAACAAATTTATTACAACAAAATTTATTTTCTTAAATTGTCAATTTCGTTATTGCTTCTTGTTTATTTATAGTCTGCAATAAGATTAACTAACCAAGATTTCCATGAGGGTTATGTGTTTGAAGTTATTGAATGTTGGGGAGCCAGGTGGTGCAGTGGCTAAGTCACTCGCCTGTGGTTTGAGTTCAAACCCCGGTGAAAGCATTGGTTTTTTACTCAAGACCTCGATCCCATATTGCGGCGCTGCTCTGCGGCTGACGCCTGGGTTATTCCGGTCTACCCTCGGAATAGACCCTAAAGACAAATTTCCCCTTGGGATGAATAAAGGGAATTTATTATCTATTTATTATTTTTAATTGTATGTAGTGCATTTCCTATGAATGTGAAAATTCTTTGTCACAGTGTCCAGTTCCTCTATCCAGGGGTCCCCACTCCATTGTGCCCCCATCCCAACCCCATCTATTTTTTTACACCTGTGATTCTTCCTTGATGATTGTTGCTTCTTGACAAAGGTCTATGATTGAAACTAATGACGCTCTTTTGTGCTGTCAATCATTCAAGCTGATTAACAAGCTCTATATTTTCACTTAAAATGATAGAGAGGTAGACTTTGACAGTCTATACAAGTAAACCACCCAGGCATGCAGCTTGTTCCTGAGACAGAATGATAGCGGGATAATGTAATAGTGCCAGTGAGAGACAAGAACAGAAAATAGAAAAAAGATTTTCGTCAACCGGGGAATCGAACACATGCCTGCCACGGCAACTCCGTCTCGCTGGAAATAGAAAACAGCCTACTACTACTTCTGGACTGATCCACTGGCACTGTTACATTATCCCACTTTCATTCTGTCTACTAGACCATCAGTGCCCACTCCCTCCTCATTTATTTAGCTTGTTCCTTTGAGAGCTATCCAGGTTCAATCATGCCCAAAGGAGGCCATCAACAGGTGGATTGAATGATACAAGAATAATTCACCCAAAAAAAGCTGTCATTTTCAATGGTAAAGTCTACTCTTTATCGTTATGCACCTTGCAATCTGTGATAGAAAGTAAATTCTTTTAATATTTCAAAACAATGCAATACAAATTATTTATTTTTTACTGTAGCTTTCATGTTTCAAGCCTGAACTTTTTCATACTTTCCTATTTTCCATGTTTACTATAAAATATAAAACTCATAAGCAATGATATATATATATATATATATGCAATGTGATTGATTTGTGCAATTGTGTTTCTGTTAATAAAAAGATGTATCTACAATAGCATAACTTTTTGACAACAATTTTTTTAAATGTGTGAATTACAAACACATCTTTCTCAACCCCGAGGGTGGCAACAGAAAAGGGGGTGGGGGTGGGGGCGGGGTCTTGTTGAAGCTGTTGGTGATGAAGATGAAGTAAAAAATGAATGAATAAGTACAGCTTCAAAAATATAATAATGATATGAAACAAAACAAGCCACGTTTGCCTTCAACAGGTAACAAACAGACAAAACCAAAAAATACCAGGTGTCATCATCAACACAATGTGTGGTTTGTTTGTTACCTAACAAAGGTCTCGCGTCTTATAATTTTGAAGTTGTACTTCACTAGTTTTACAAATTGAGAATATGACGCTGCTTAGGTGGAAGAGGTTTACATATATTCACTTTTAAGACATTACCTATCTTTTTCACAGGACACAGTGAAGGCTAGGTGCAGAATGTTACCAATACCAACTTTTAGAATCTTTTGAAATGTGGCTGTAATATAGAAGATTATTGAACAGGAAAGGATAGAGAAGTTATTGATACCATCAGAAAGAGACATGAATTTTTGGGACATACATGGCGACAGAAAGGTATAGAAAATTTAGTAACAAGTGGTATAATTGAAGGCAAAAGAGCATGAGATAGTCAATGTCTGACCTACTTGACAGGATTGAGACAAACTACCAACTACCAACATCACCACTAACTCTAAACACACAAGGATGGTAAAGGACAGATCTACTTGGAGAAAAATGATCGGAAACGTGCAGACCAGCATCCGCCAGACATGATGATGATGAGTGGAGGCTAACCACTGACTTGTTCAAATCATAGCCACTACGTCACAAGGGAAATAATTCAAATAATAATGAGAATAATAATACAGGTGAGAGTTTGTTCCCTTGAAACTTTTATCCTTTATGGGGCAAAACAATGAGATCAACAGATTTTAGATCAACTTTCGTACCGCAAGTTGATACGTTATTTGAAAAGTCAATGAGGTTGTTGATAAACGTTTATAGCTCATCCATAAAATATTATGAGAAATCCAAGCTATCATCAGTTGACTGAAAAACTCAACCAAAAAATGATGGTGTTCATGACTGGTTGGTCAGAAAACTAGACTTGAGATTGAGATGTCCTGAGTTCGAATCCTGGCTGACGCCACTGATGTCAAAGTTTTTGGGAAAGAATCTTTACACATTTTTCCTCAATCTGTTCAGGTGTGAATGAGTACCCAGCTACAGGCAAAGAAATATATTGTCAGTATTTTAGTATGAGGAGCCTGACAATAACAAGCTGCTGAACTATGCACCCCCCTGGACAAAGAGGACTTCTATTTGTATTTCAATTCTCCAGATGGCGCAGTGGTTAAGTCACATGCCTTTGGCTCTAGAGGTTGTGGGTTTGAATCCCGGTGGAAGCACTGGGCTTATTTCTCAAGACCTCCATCCCACTTAGCGGCGCTGCACTGCGGTGGACGCCTGGGTTATTCCGGTCTACCCTCAGAATTGACCCTAAAGACAAATTTCCCTTTGGGATTAATAGAGGGAATTTATTGTATTCCAACAAGAAAAACAGAAATGCAAAACTTTCAAAACTGATATAAACAAACATCCTTTATTTTCATACAGAAATGATTGAGATGGTTATAACATTTATCATTATAACATCCATGTTTAGCTCATAAAAATTCAGGAATATTTGAATATATCTGTATGACATATTATTATGCACTTGCTGTAAGACTAAAGAAAGGGTTATCATCGAGGGTTTTTGTTTCATATCCTTTCAACACTTGCAAAGTCACATCAACGGCAGGACTCCGTTATAATGGCCATCTGTAGTTATACGACTTTGGAAAGAGCTTTGAAAACTCTCAAAGGTCCAAACAAGAGCTCTCCATTCCCAGAATTTTTGAGCCCCAGACAAAGAAGAGTGAGAAAAATAGACATAACTATTTTTAATGTTATAATCATTTAACACTGATACAAAAGTTGGTCAACAAAATTATCTTTCTTTCCGACATCCCTTTAATGGCGTAGGACTATACAAAAAATACCCCTGATATCAGAATAATGAAAAAAAAAGAAAAACATTAATTTTCTACACAATTCTTAACATTTCAATTTCAGTTTGTATCTGAAAATATGAGATTCAATATCATGATTATGCCAGCGGGAAAAAAAAATAAAAATGAACAAGCTTATCTTATATACATTATTAATACAATGCAAAAATGACAAACTGTGATCAAACCTCTACAATTGTTTTTACTCATTACAGCCACAAATAAAATATAACTAACTATAAAAATGAAAAACCTGTAAGTTATTGTACAATCATAAAATCAAACGGTTGGAGCGCTGTATAGATATATGCTACAAATGACAAATGACTGTAGAGATATTCTACAAATGACAAAGCACTGATTTTTTAACGATCTTTCCAACATCTATAATGCTTAGTAAAAAAAAAAACAAGTGAGGGTCGTAACAATTTAAGAACAATGGGGAATGCAAGCAACCAAATATCCGTTATCCGTTATTTCACAGACATAATAATAATATTATGATGAAGTCTTTAAAGCTTTCATGAGTGTGCATACATATAATGTATGAGTATATAAACATACCAACAAAGGTATTAAAATTCAAACAATATATTTATATTATCTCTACAACCAATATATATAAATGTATATTATGTATATCAGTGTAAACGAGACTTAAAAATCAAAACTACATACATGCATGCATGCAAAAGATGAATACAAACTAAGTCAAAATTTATAGGGGGAACATCGGTTCTATTTTCATGCTGAAATAATAAATGATCTGTACAAAAGTTGAAGAGTTAACTCCTTTTTTTCTAAAGCGCGCTTTTAGCACCTTAAGAAATTATATACAATTTTACCTCGTATTGTGATCAAGTCATGACAGAACTGATTAAAATACAAACAAATAATAATTACAAATCAAAGTCATAGATACATATTGGCCTTCTTGACTACAATGTTATAATCTACTTTTTTTCTTTCTTTTTCTTCTTTTTATTTGTTCATGAAGAAAAGCCCTGTGTGATCGTGGTGGTAAACTAGATGTTGTATCTGCGGTGGAGACTTAGTGGTGGTGGTGGTGGTGGTAGTAGTAGTAGTAGTAGTAGTAGTAGTAGTAGTAGTAGTAGTGGCAGTGGTAGTGGTAGTAGTAGTAGTAGTAGTGGCAGTGGCAGTGGTAGTAGTAGTAGTAGTAGTAGTAGTAGTAGTAGTAGTAGTAGTTGTAGTAGTAATAGTAGCTTCAGTACAGCAGTAGTAGTAGTAATTGTAGTAGTTGTAGTAGTTGTAGAAGTGGCAGTTGAGGGACTATTGTAGTATAGTGTATACATTGGTGATGAGCTGTTTTCAATTCACTAATGATCATCAGAGCTATCTGCTATTCCTGTTAAGTGAAATGCAAATGATTGTAAGGGGAAAGGGGTGGGGTCGGCAATTAGAGACTCAGGGAGCAAATGCAGGGATAGGGATAAATCAGTCTCCTAGAATGATGGTACAGAAATTAAAATGCAACACAAAATTCACATAATAATATGGATCATTATTTTTAAAAAGGGGAAAGAAGCCGAAGTTTATTATTATGTCATCAGATTTGTATCAAGCTACGTATGCATCAAATATACATGATGATGAAAAGGACTGATCAATCATATAGATGGGTGATTTCAATGAGTCGTGAATAGGGGAAGTATGATATGAGCAATGTTTGAGCATTAAGATTTATTTGTAACACAAATAATATATAGAAAAACAAAACAAAAACAAAGAATGCAACCCACAGAATGATAAGAAGAAAGTAAGTTTCTTAAGCAACCAAGCATTACTGAAGATGTAAAAAATTCTTCTTCTTTATTTTTTTTTACAGTAGTAAGCCTACAAAAAAACAACAGATTTGCACAATTCAAAGACTTCATTCTAAAAGCCAACTGGATATTACTTAATTACTTAAGTGTGATTTGAAAGTTTGGAAATGATTTGTGTTGGGTCTGTTATGATACGATGTCAAGTAGATCAAATTTTGATCGGGCAAGAAATTCTAACGAGTCCGAGTGCGTGCACAGCAGACCAGATCATTGATTGCCCTGAATCGTTTTTCATATCTCAGTGTTTCACTCTTTTATTAAGGCTAGACATTTCCACTTCTATCGGCTACGATGGAGGGAGTGGCAATGACCATTTTCACATATATTATGAGAATTTGGAGGAGTCAGTAAGATCGCATGGACTTGACTCCTTATAATGTATGACTATGTATGAACATTTGGGAAATTTGACTTTTTTGATACTCCATGAGCATAAGGAGGGCCAGCCTACATCTTATAGACTGAAATGACACATCGTTAATAAGGTGTACACATACCAATTGGGCATTCAAACACTAAAAAAAAAATACAGATTAAAAAATATATATATAACAATATTTTAAAAAACCAAAACAGATTGAACATTTAAATGAACTGACAACTTCAATCAACAGCTGCGAATTGAGTGAAGCCTTGATCTTATAATCTAATTTTTTTCAGAATTAACAAATACTGTAGTATAATCCTACACAGCCAAAAGAAAACAAAAAACTAAACCTAAAGTGTTTCCGAGACGTGTATTTCTTGAAAGCAAGCTATGTATGTTGGAATGTGTTCTCTGTAGTTTCAAAAGTCCAGGTATTTGTTGAGTGCCTGGTTGAGTGTGTCGGCCCTGTGTAAGTCTTGCTTGGCCACGAGTCTCCTGAACAGTATGGGACAGTCCACGGATACGCACGGTTGGTCTGTGTCCTGTATACCCTGACATGCAGTGCAGACCTGTATGGAAAAAAATGACAATGATAATGAATAACGAATGACATTGGTATAGTGCTAATCAACCATCGTCACCGTGCTCTAAGTGCTTTACAGTAGCACATTGGCTCCGGAATAGCAACGAACCACTCAACACTTAATACACCACATGCTGCCTGATGATACAAGCGTGTGGATACAGTGGGCTGAACACCTGCTTGTCATGTTTTATTGTAAGCGACTGGGAATAGAGCTAGCCCCTGCATTGGTTTGCACTGTAGAGAAACGGTTTGGATAACAATAAACAAAATAAAAAATACATCATTGAAGGTAAGGTAAGATAAGATAAGATGACATACTTTATCAATCCACAAAGAAAATTGCATTTTGTAACGTGATCTCAGTTCAAATAAACGTCACATTTTTTACAATATTTCAACTCAAACACACACTGTCACGCACATAGATAAGCCAACCATGTACATGAGCATAAATATTGTAGAGACATTTTTTGTTACTGATTCATTTACCAAATGACCGCCCTACCTGTGACAATCTGTTGTAGGTGGCCTCCCAGTCTCTCATCTTGGTGTTGAGGGTAGTGACCACCAGCTGCGGGTCCTTCCTGCACTGACCACAGATGGTCGTTTTGGTTTGGACATCACACACTGGACAGTTGCTTGTGGCAAAGAATTGGGAAATAGTGCCCTGAAATTAAAAGGGAGAAAAAAAAATGGATAAAGAAATTGTTTCAAGAATGTTCTATATTAAAAAAATAAGATGTCCGTTTAGAATCAGTAGTAAAACAATAACGTAAAGGCAGATTCTATGTCAGTATTTTTCATGCCAAATATTTTATAATGTTCAATGCTAGTTTGTTCTCTTTACGTCGCTTAGGAGTGAGGCATAGATATATACATATCATAAGATGTGACCCCTGACCTGTTTTGTGGAGGAGTCCATTCCCATAATGTGTCCAACACGTACGACCTTTGGCATGTCTTGGTACCTGAGAGGAAGTGAAGACAAGATGAGGGAAATTAGTGTTACGTTACATGGTCTCAGTATCCATACAAACATTCTAACACAGCGCATTACTGATAATTAGAGATAATTGTGGGCCAGTGACTACAGTTCAAAGTGGAAGGAGTCATTTATTCTAATACTTTGCAGTAGCATTGCGTAGGCCTCAAATTATAAGAATAACTTTTCTCCTTACAATCTTATTTTAACTGTCCTCCTTTGTAGCAGATGCTTTAATTCTTCTCAACAGCCTTACGTATCATATAATATAATCAATGGAAAAAGACTACTTGGTAAAATTTATGGCCATCTGTATCACTCAGCTTCTGGTGCAAACACCCCCCCCCCCAAAAAAAAACCCCAAAACAAAACAAAACCCAACAACACATAAACAAAATAACCCCCACTAAAATAAAAACAAAACAAACAAGCCCAAAACTCTGATCATTGTCTGAGTGACAGTGAGATGACTCATATTGGAGATGACTCACCATTTGAAGACGTTGACACCAATGAGAGACAGGAGCCGGTCCAAGGGTGGCAAAATCTGTTTGGTGATATAGTAGACCACGTTGAGACGCAGGGTTCGATCCCGCATCAACTCCTGGGGTTCCCTGACCAACTGGATGAGGGGCAGGCCAGGACTTCCATGTACGATGACGTAAGGCACACGCTCTCCGACACGGGGCTCCGAGCAGGGATCCACTCTCAGGCGCTTTCTGAAAAAGGCGGATTATTTAATTATTCTTTTTTATTGAGAATTTTTTTTTTTTAAATCAAATAATAAGCCGCACAGAAACAGGTTATGGTAAAGAAATATGTAAAGATCACAATAATTAACCCTGAAAGGCCCAAGAAGTATTTATATAGAAACAAAGACAATAATTGCTACCAAATACCGCAAGTACAAAATTGAATGCAGAAATAAAAAAATCAATTTTGACCAGGGAAGGAATAAACAAAACTTTAAAACATTAACTACTTGACATGTCCCATTTATTACCTGGCAATTTCCAGCGACGGCACGCATGCCCCAGGCTTGTATCCTACCATGCCTCGGAATTCCTTGGCAAAGACCAGATCCAGGATGCTGACTCGACCCTCCAGTAGTTTGTGTAGCTGGCGGCACACGTAGGATCTGACACGGGACAGGTCATGGGTGGAGAATAGAACCTTGATGGAACGTTCTAGAATCTGGACGGGTGACGGAAAGGTTGAGGTGGGGGAGAAAAAAAAAATGATTCAAAGATGTGATAATATGATATAATAGATAAATTCTGAGAGGCTGCAACTCATCATAATGAATGGCATTTCAATAGGTCAAAACCATTGGATGGGTTTTCCATTTCCCCGAGGTTGTACTATTGTGAGTACAAAGTACTGTGACAAACAACTTTCCAATGGTGAATAAGGAATATCATGATTTGTTTTCGGTACTTCCCGAATAGCAAAGTCAAGTTGCTGGGGGAAATCTTCAAACGGTCTTGTCCCATGGCATCATGTATTACAACTTTCCAAAGGTTAAATAGAGAAAGAGCTTTGAGAGTGACAGAGATGGGAAAGATGGTCTTAACAGGGGGTGTAAATGGCAAACGAAAAAATTATAATAATCTTAGATAGATCTGTACACAGCTACAGATTCCTGTCTATAAGTACAAGGAGCGAGAGACATTTTAAATCTTTTTTACCATATGGCACTATACTTTTAAACCATAGTTAGATTATAAATTAATTTTAATTAACCCACAACAATGGTCTCTTTTTTCATGACATAACTATATTCATTATTATAACATACTTGTTTTATAATATACCTTGAAGATACTTACTTACATATATTATTCATGTATTATTATGCATTTCAATACTATACTGTGATGCTCCATATCTTATGCGTAACATACATGTTGTAATTTTTATACACGTCTGTGAAACAAATTTCCCTAATGGGAATAAAGTATTATCTTATCTTATCTGTCAAAGCAGTAGGCTTCAGCTACCAACAGAGGGGGGCATAGGACAATACTGTATAGGAATGAATGCTATTGATATTATTGTTATTACCTTAGAGACAGCACAGCATGAATCTCTCCTGACCGTCTCAATTCCTTTGGCGTCGTAGACTGGCTCTTTCTGATCTGGTGTCTCATACATGAAGCCCACATAGCGTTTCTTGGACTCAAGGGCACAGGGCAAGTACACCTGGGTTATAAAAGACATTATCATGTATACTTCAACAACATAAGGCATACCGTCAACATTAGGCATATGGTCAACATTAGGCATATGGTCAACATTAGGCATATGGTCAACATTGGGCATATGGTCAACATTAGGCATAGTTTGTTTGTTATCTGTTCCCTTTAGAACTGTGATTAAACAGTGTAGGGACCAACTCTGTGTCTGGCCGAGGACAGAGTACAAGGCAGACGGCATTGATGCGCAGACCCAGGTAAAACGTATCCAGATCAAATGCAAGTCTCTGCCCCACTAGTGCACATACAGAGCTGGAAAATCTATGGATCAAGATTCTGAGGCAAGCAGGGGATCAGACCACTGTGCCTATAAACCTTGTTTAGTAGAAGAAGTAATACCCTGTTGAATATTACTCATATCAGGACCAGACAACATAATTTTGTAGCCTCAGGTGTTCACCCAACAGCTATAGGAACAGGAAATTTTACCAAAGAGGCAAAACAACAACATAAGGCGTACGGTTAACATAATTATGTCCGTACAGTGCTGGGAAATGGGAAGATGACACATTCTTAACTATAAGGGCTGTCACCTGCTTGTCTAAAATTCCTGACCTTGGATATCTTGACTACGTAGTCAGCGGTGCTGCACTGCGGCAGACGCTTAGATTATTTCCGTCTTTTTTCTAAATATATCCTAAATACAGTGCCCTTGTGGGGAAAATAACAGCAATTTTTATTTTATATCTATAAAGAAAGCATGTAGCTTTGCCTCGTCGGTCTTTGTCACAGCCTACATCGCACAGTTATAGAGATAGATCGATTTTACTAAGGCAGTGTATAACTTCAATCTGGCAATTAGTTTGAAGAATTCATTTTAAAAAGAGTATTTGGAAAGCTAAGACTGCATTGTAACAAGACCTTCCTGTCAAGTAAACACCTTAAATATGACATATTCAAACTATTTACCTTTTCAAACTTGAGTTTCATGGGTTTTGGGAACATGGCAGTGACAGCGTCAGCAATTTCATGTCCCAACACGAAGGCTTCGTCTTTACTCCGGCCAGGGAAGTGAAGGAACATGCTGTTCAAATAAACAAAGGAACAGCATTTACATTAGTTACAGTGTAGGGGAGACATGGAAACTGGTTTGAAAGATGTTCATTCATACAAATCATGTCAAATATTCTAGTAACAGTGTTGGTAGGCAAATGGTATTTGTTCAATCCAAAGCCGTCAGGAAGTCAAGCAATGTTGAGAATCTGCACTGTTGTCAAGTCTGTGGGAAAGACTCTTAATTACACATTTATTAATGACTCCATATTGTCAATATGACGAGCCTAACAGGCTGCTCTACGTTATGCTCCAATGGGACTTGAGAAGGATATTGAAAGACATACCCTGCTAGGGGATAAATGGCGTAAAGTCTGTGAACCTCAACTTGTTCTGGGATATAAACTCATCTTTA
>JARFNW010156554.1:0-18428 GCA_031763155.1 Dirona albolineata
AAAGAATTATCCACATGTTGTGGGGAATAATTTACTGATGGCGTTTGTGGTTGACGATAAGTATTCCTGATATTCTCCAAAGGTCTTAAAGAATTATCAACATGTTGTGGGGAATAATTTACTGATGGCGTTTGTGGTTGAGGATAGGTATTCCTGGCATTCTCCAAAGGTCTTAAAGAATTATCCACATGTTGTGGGGAATAATTTACTGATGGCGTTTGTGGTTGACGATAAGTATTCCTGATATTCTCAAAAGGTCTTGCAAAATTATCCACATGTTGTGAGGAATAATTCACTGGTGGCGTTTGTGGTTGAGGATAAGTATTCCTGACATTCTCCAAAGGTCTTGACGAATTATCCACATGTTGTGGGGAATAATTTACAGATGGCGTTTGTGGTTGACGATACGTATTCCTGACATTCTCCAAAGGTCTTGACGAATTATCCACATGTTGTGGGGAATAATTTACTGATGGCGTGTGTGGTTGAGGATAAGTATTCCTGACATTCTCCAAAGGTCTTGCAGAATTATCCACATGTTGTGGGGAATAATTTACAGATGGCGTTTGTGGTTGAGGATAAGTATTCCTGACATTTTCCAAAGGTCTTGAAGAATTACCCATATGTTGTGATGGATAATTTACCGATGGCGTTTGTGGTTGAGGATAATATTGCCTCTCATTTTCCAAAGGTCTTGAAGACCTATCCATGTATTGTGAGGAATAATTTACTGGTGGCGTTTGTGGTTGAGGATAAGTATTCCTGACATTTTCCAAAGGTCTGTGAGGATTATCCATATATTGTGAGGAATAATTTCCTGATGGTGTTTGTGGTTGAGGATAATATTGCCTCTCATTTTCCAAAGGTCTTGAAGGCCTATCCATATATTGTGTGGCATGATTTACAGATGGCGTTTGTGGTTGAGGATAAGTATTCCTGACATTCTCCAAAGGTCTTGAAGACCTATCCATATATTGTGAGGAATAATTTGCTGATACTGATAGTGTTTGTGGTTGAGGAAATGTCAGTCTGGTGGTGTCATTTTCCCAAACATTTCTGGGGTTATCCCGACTGGAATATCTAGCTGATGGAGTTTGTGGTTGGCTAAATTTGAATCTGTTACTGTCATTCTCCGAAGGTTTTGTTGATTGATCCCTGTCGGAACGTCTGACCAATGGAGTCTCCGACTGTCGGAATGTGTGTCTGTTGGTGTCATTATCCCAAATAGGCTTGTCCCAATTTGACGAAGGGTATCTGCCTGGCGATGATTGAGGTTGGCGAAAAGAGTGTGAGTCGTTTTCCGTCGCCGACTTCTGCTTTTGGGCGAAACTTTTCACTAATAATGATTTTCTCTGAGGGAGAGAAGAACTTTCGGGCCCCTCTTCGGAGATGCGTGGGAGTGTGGGTTTGCTGTAACGAGGGGTGGACTTTACGACATTGTCATACCTTTTCCTGGTCTGTGTCATGTCTGCGTTTGTCAGAGCACCACTAGCAAATAATCTGCTGTTGTTTTCTCCTTCACCCTGCCTTACATAATCATACGTAGACGAAGCTTTCAAATTGTTGGTGGAGGAATCAAACGATCTCTTTGGTGTTACATATCCGGAATCTTCCCGTTTTATTGGATTTCGTGCTGCGTGAGGTGTTTTGTTTGATAGTTCGCTATGCGGCGTACTGTATTTATTCAAATTTCTGTCTTGGAGATTTTGGTACGTGCCTCGTTGGTTTTGCATTGGACTATAACATCCTGGTTGTGAACGTTGCATTGCTTTCCCACTGTCCCAAACGTCATGAGATTCATTCTTGTAAGGTGACGCTTGTCCCTCTTGGTGTGCGTTTTGGTGTTGCTTGGTAAACTGGCTTTCTTGTAATGGTGAACCCTGGTCTCTCGTATTACCTACTCGCATTCTTTTACAAGGCTGGCTCTTAGCCTCACGTGACTGGTGTTGAGACAGCATACAATCCTTGTCCATCCTGGATTGTCTATCATTTGTAACATCTTCTGGACGGTAAACATTTTGCTTCCTATTTGTATAATCTTTGATATTTCTTGAACGTACGCGTGATGGTTCAGCTATCGAAGTACTCTGATTCTGATGAGCAGTTCTGGTGTGCATGCGTTGGGTTGCCGGCTGAACTGTTTCATTCCTCTGGTACGCTTGCATGACTTGACGGTTCAGGTTTGCATTTTGTTCGATACTGGGGATTCGCGCGTTGCCGGGATTGGCACTCTGAAATCGTTCAAAGCTTGAACACGTAAGTGATGAGGGAAGCTTTTGAAAGTGTTTCATCGAACAGTGTTGCCAAGGTGAGCGCTTGACTGGTTGGTTTAAAACTTCCTGGTCAGTCTGTTGATGTTCTGGTTGGTCGTCGGCACAGGGAGATACATTAAATCCACTCACACAATTATCTACCCCTTGTTCTACGTGTCTGTTTCTTTGAAACCGTTGTTGTTGCTGCTGCAGAAGTTGTTGAATCTGAACAGAACTGTCCCTACACCCGATCTGCTTACGTACAGGATTCTTCTGAAGTATCGTCTTATGATATCCTGTCAAACCGTCACCCATACCCAGACGACCTGTTGTTTTATCCAAGGTGTTTTTAATTGCGCCTGGTGAACATGCTTTACTTATTTCATTAGCCCCTTGGGAAGGACGACAACCTGGCAGTCCGTACCGTTTCTCTAGAAAAGTCAATAGTCTAGTTCGTTCAGATGAATCATTTGCATTGGATTTGGTAGAATTGATGGTACACGCGTGCGTGTTCTCTTTTCTACCACTGAGAGCATCGGCACCCTGTGTCTGATTTCGGGCTTTTCGGGCTGTTCGGGCTGTTCTAGTTGTTCGGGCTGCTCGTGCTGTTTGAGCTGTTCGGGATGTTTGGGCTGTTTGGGCTGTTTGGGCTGTTCGTGTTGTTTGGGATGTTTGGGATGTTTGGGCTGTTCGTGTTGTTTGGTTTGTTCGAAACATATCTCCATACCCCGACGACTTAAACCCCCCATCGTCTTTATCAAATTGTGATTTCCATGTTGGCATTGCATCCTGTTCACTCGCTTTCCGGTAAGGTAATGTCCGTTGGAAAGGGTGGACGCGTGTGCTACGAGAGGCGGATGAGGGGAGGACATGTTTGCGGCCGACAGCAGGTGTGTTGTTATTCTTAGGTCCCTGCATCTTTGTATTGGGATTGCGTGACTGGTCACCACGAGATTTGGACGGGGTTGACCAACATTGCCGCTTGGGTGAAGAACTTTTTGATTTCCTCCATCGTTGAGAATCGCGCAGCACGATGTTTCTAGAGTTCTGAATTGATCGGCGTTGTTTTGAGGAGCAACGGTCAAGGTCAGACGATTCACTCAAGGACGATGAGGATGTAGAGTCCTGATTCAACTTGACCGATGCATGTCCCGACTTCCCGCCGTCTCTGTATTCAATGGATGTCGATCGACATTTGGTGAGGGGGCTTCTGGATACATTCGTGTTAACTGCCGTCACTCCGCGCTTCTTCTGCAATTTATAATTTGTTTTGGCCCTGCGCCCACTTCTTCTGTGACGAAGTTCCGGTTTATGATTTGGAAATGTTACCTCCACATTACCATATCTAGTCACCAATTGGGGAGTCACATCGTCATCATCATCATCCTCAGAGGAGTGACCCTGCACATGAACGTTAGAAATATGTTGTGTTTTGTTGTCCTTGACCTTGAACCTTGCATGTTTCCTATCTCTCGGGGAATCAGAGGTGATAGCTGCTTTCACAATCTCCCCTTTAGTCGAGCAAGGCGCAAGAACGAGTATATTTTTATCATCCCATGTATGCGAATTTGAAGTCGATCTCAAGTGACCGTTTGATAGTGACTGGTCATTGCTATGGTCACTGTTACTGTTAGTGGAAGGGATGTCATCAACGTTGTCACTCGAGATGATCAAATCGTCTTTCAGTACAACCGGAGTCAGGAGAAACGTCTTCAATACCTTTGACCTTTGTGCGCGGCCATCTGGCGACGAGTGTTTTATAGCATGGATTGTGGAAGGGAATATTTCATTTGTCTCATTATTTAGTGACGATTTCGTGTTCATGTTTTTAGATGACGTAGAGGTAACCGGTGACACATTGTCACCCTCGCCGTCTCGGTGGAAGGCGTCGTCCACCATCTCTCCGTCCCCCTCAGTATGATCAGTAGAATGAGAGCTGTAGCCAGGCCTCCTTTTGATTTCAAGGCACACGTCATTGCTGCCACGGTGTGTCGTCTTGTCGTTTATCTTCTGTTGTGATCGTTTCATGTCCCCGTGCTGTTTGAGTTTACTATGTCTGTCTGTCTTATCTAAGTCTGTTGTCTCTTTCCTTTTCATCTCAAAATGACTGTTGAGATCTAAGTCTGTTGTCTGTTTCCTTTTCATCTCAAGATGACTGTTGAGATCTTCATCTTGGGAGGTTTTGTCCGTCTTCTTTGATCGTGCTTCGGGTTGGGTCTGAGGACTATCGTTTTGTTTTTGCGTTTCTTCGTTACGTCCACAATGAGTATTAATTGTTGTTCTCAATTTTGACTTTTTATCTGTCTTCTGACCTGGTTTTGAATCTTTTGAAGCTTGAGGATGAATATCTATGTCTTTCAAACTTCCCAGGAAACAAGTCATAAATTGTTCAACGGGGAGATCCTTCCCCAAAACTATCTCCACGTCTCGTCCCTTTCGGTGATTTGGCGGTAGAGTATTATGAGTTGTTTGATTGTTTGACGTTTTTTCAGTGGAAATGGCGTGTGCTTTTCGTTTCTCATTCGCCTGGTTTGTCTCTTTGGCTTTTACAAACTGCAGCAAGGAAGTTTTTGATTCATTGTTTTTGGATTTCCTCTTAGACGATTTGGTCATGGGAGAGACTTTTTTCTCCTCTCTTTTTCTCGAATCAACTCTTTTGTCATCTGCTCTGGTTTTAACGCGTGGCGACCGATTTCCATACCCTTCTCTGATAACAGCCGGTTCTTTGGAGAAACGTATAGGTGTGGAATTTGATTTGACCTTGGCAACCGTTGAAGGATAACTTACTTCCAGTGGTAACATCTGAAACAATATTGGAAGGCCCTGCGTTCTGCCGGAAAGTTTTACATGTGGCGGATTCTCTCCAGTGTTAATTCCAGCCACATGATGATCGTACCTCATGTTAACATTGCCACTTCTTTCAGTCACCTTGAGTGGTGAAGGGCTGGGAAAAATATTGTTTCGTTTCTTCATGCTGACGTTCTCCGCGTAAAGCACGTCATCTTTTCGATTTGTAAAAAGTGTTTGTCCACTTTGAAAGCCTAGCCCTGGTTGTGTGTTGACGGCGTATATCCCACGGACACCGTCTGTCTCGGCGTATGTTGTATACGTCCTTGTCCCAACCACTCCTCTTTTCCGTTTGGTGGGTTGCGGCCTCATTCCCTCCGATGGCAATGTGTAATCCTTGACAGGTCTTAATTTGTCTCGTGGCTGTCTTCCTTGCCTTGGCAAACACGATGGACTCCCAACCACCAATTTGACAGTGGGGAGACTTTCTTTCTTCAGTTTGTCACTGTACCTCGCCTTCGATCTTTGCTGTCGCTGACAAGTTTCAATATTTTTTATTCCATTAGGTTCTTTATCATTCTGACAATCATATGAAATGGTTTTATCGTGAATAACAGACTTCTTCTCTTTTACGTCATGCCTCGTAATTAATCTTTGCTGTCGCTGACACGTTTCAATATATTTTATTCCATTAGGTTCTTTATCATTCTGGCAATCATATGAAATTGTTTTATCGTGAATAACAGACTTCTTCTCTTTTACGTCATGCCTCGTATTTAATCTTTGCTGTCGCTGACACGTTTCAATATATTTTATTGCATTGGTTTCGTTATCATACTGACCATCCGATGAAATTGATTTATCGTGAATAACAGACTTCTTCTCTTTTACCTCATGCCTCGTATTTAATCTTTGCTGGGGATGCCACGTTTTTATCTTCCTAGCTCGGTTTGGTTTTTTATCATTCTGACTGTCCAATGAAATTGATTGGTGGGGAATAACAGACTGATTGCTCGGACTTATTAAGACACAAAGGCGACTCGCGCTGGACGATCCTTTATCAGATATGTCTGAAGACAGCGGCCAGCCGGTACCCAATACTTGGGAGGGACTGTTGCCAACTGTGAGGGAAGGGCGACATATGGCTGGGAATCTGGGATTTCTTTTCCCCGGTTTAACTTCTTTGCTCAATTTAGCATTTCTCTTCGGTGCCGGCTCATGCATGCTTTCCATATTGAAAACACTTATCTCGTTTTTATCCACATGGACGTGTTGAATTGTTTCATCACCTCCTCCTTTGCCATTTAAAATATCCACTTTATGATCACCATTTGAAACATTGGTCATATTTTGTATTGATTTGTTCTCATGACTAACTATAGAAGATCCATTTCTTTGAATCGGGGAAGTGTGCATTCTAGCGTATCTTCCAACAGAGTTTTGTTGAATAAGCTTAAATTCTATCGTCAGCTTTGGATTTGGGTCACACAGGGAGGTTTGTTTCGCCCACGGCAGATTTAGACATGTTTTATTCCTTTCTTCATCCTCGTATACGTTTAAATCTGAAGGAATAGTGGGATTTTGACTGGTTTTGTCTGACTCGCAACCAATTGTCGGAGATGTATCAAGACCTTCGCTGATTGCGAAGAGGTTCTCCTCCTCCGAGGTACTGACTCTAACAGTATTTTTGCACGTTTGAAGAGGTGAGCTGGCAGGCAAGTGGCTATGTCCATATGAGCGTGAAGCTCGTCTGTCTAGGTCACCTCTTGTTTTGAACAGTGTCGTCTTGGTCCTCGTTGGGTTCCTACAACCACGTGACGATACAGATGCAGATGACTGTGATAATATCTGGACACCATTTGTATCACCGGATTCTGAAGTGCTAGAAATCATTTGCCAGTCAAGTAATCCGGCTATTCCCTGCTCGTGTTCATGTACATTATAATCACCACCCAGACGTTTATTGTCACCTGTTGAACCTCGAGTGGAGACATAACCTTGACCTTTGTTGCGTCCATAAGTGAATATATTATGTCTGGCGGCTGGAACCGGCAACGCACATTGTGACGTATCTCTGTCGTTTGAAGGAAGGCTGTGGAACAGTTCTGACGAGTCCTTAGACGATCTACCGTTCATTTTCTTTGATGTCAAGGATTGTGGAAATGGAAAGGATCCGTTTTGCACACGACTAGAATTACTGTTTCTTCTATCTAATGACTCCTTCAAAACGTGATCACTGTCCACAGCACAAGCCTTGTGATTCACGGATCCATAGCCTTTGTCTTCTAAGTGCTGTCTTCTCACTTCGTGCTTTCTTCGTTTGGCGCAGGTTTTCGTATTTCTTTTCATTTCTGCGAAGTTTTGTTTCTTTCCTCCGGTCCTGTCTCCCAGCTTGCCTTCCCAAAACGAAAGAACCTCGTTAAATCCTGGCAGTCGCTTGGGAGAATCTGGAACAATCGAGCGAGATTGTCCAGATTGCCGCATTCCACTGCTGGCGGGTTTTGATTTAAGAAATGGCGGATCAATACTAAAGAACGAAGTGGTTTTGTCGAGGCTGGTGTCTGGAAATCTTGCCTTCTTGCTGGTTCCTTCTCTGTTTCTGTTTCTGTCTTTGTTTCTTTTCAAAAGGAATGAATTTCTATCCAAAGCACTGCGTTTTGTATCTGCGTGTGTGGTGGTATTTTTCACTTTGTGGTGGAAGTTGTTCTCTATCCTGTCGGCGCTGACGTCAAATCGTACCCAGACGGGGAGACGGTCGGCCTTACCTCTGACGTGTCTGCCTGTCTTCATTCTGTCATTTGGACCTCTTTGGGTGAGACTCGTGTGCGAAGATTGTAATGGGTTAGAGGTGGTGCAGTAATTAGACACCAACGTATCCGACGAACACCGATTGCAACATATTTGGGAAGTAAGTAGCGAGCTACTTTCCCCCGCGCTGTGTGACAAGCAGGGTTGCGACCATGACACACCGACCACTTTATTGGAATAGTTGTAGTTCCAGTCACCCCAATGATGAGAATGCAGAAGTTGGGCTCGAATGAAATCCAGTTCTTCCGCACTGACATTTATCAAAGAGTGATCCGTCTTCATCGTTGACCTTTCATCTGCCGCCATTTCCTGCGCACTCTCTTTGCACTCTTGGGTTGGAACGGGGAACAACTCTGAAGATTCCGTGTCCGCCAGTTCTGGGATACTTCTCATGGTCGATTTGGACGAGTCGTTGGACAGACTAGGAGCATTGGTCGTGTTCAAGTCGCACCCATCGCTCTCTAGGAGATTGAAAGTGTTCCTCTCTATTTTAGACAGTAGACTATCAGAAACACCTTGTTGCTGTTTAAAGTTTAGCTGCAGCTGTCCATCTCCGGCCATGACGACATTCTCACATTTTCTTCTTGTGGATGACGTGTAAGCCCAGGAGGTCGTAGTCGGGTCGTGCATGTTTTCAGTGACGTCACTCTCAGACTCACTGCCTTCTATGTGCAGAGACTGAAACAGGCTGCGCTTTTCTACTGGACTATCAGCTTTATGTTGGGAGAAAGGCAAAGAACTGTAAGGTAGATTGGGAGCTGAAGTTGTATCGTTGTACTCAACGAAACTTGGGGTGGCGGACAAGTGAGAGCCAGAAGCATCCCGTGAATTGGTTTTTATAATATCAGTATAGGAACATGAACGTGGGCCGAAAGGGGAGAGCACTGATGGTGAGGTGCTGTTTGCGTATCTCCCCTTTCGCGGTGGAGATGAGGAGGAGAAGATGGTCACGAAGGAGGTCTTTTCCTCTAGAACCAAAGGGCTGACGCTGACGTTCTGTATTCGGTCGCGTTCATTGGCCGTGCCTGTCTGTGCCGCACCGTGCATAGTCGGGTCGTGTACGACGCACGCAATGTTAGATTCATCGAAGATTTCAGTACCGCCCTCCATGTTTGAAGCTGTAGAATAACGACATTCGCTCACGCTGAGAGTTTTAGTAATTATCAAACATTTCACTGCTGAAGAACATTCTCCCGCCCCTTTGGGCTCGTCACCATCTAGAGACCAGGAGTCGACCAAGCTTTCAACGTCATCAGGCGTTTTATCTCTGGCAACTATTTGGTATTCAGGCAAGGGGGGACTCACGATTCTTGGTTCACCTTTGTTTTTGTGCACGTCGTCTTGGTAACGTATTAGTTCTTTTTCTTTTACTTCGCAACCCTTGTTACTCCCAACGAGTCCTTCTTCCTTCTTATGAACTTGAATAGTCAATGCATGGCCATGTACGTGGGGTTTAGGCGATGCAGGGTCGCTTGATTTAGACACAGTTGAGATGGGTCCCCTCGCATAACGTTTGACTCTCTGAGGACCTTCATATTTCTGTCTGCCCACTCGAACCGGTATCTCACTCGGTTTGCGCTTGGTGGGAGCATCAGCTGAAGTCCTAACTTTGATTTCTTTCTTGCGAGCTCCCGCAACTCCAGATTGTTTGCCAAGAGAGTTGTCGTTCCTGCATACACTGCGATAACCTTGTCCCGTTCTTGCACAACTTTCTTTTCGAGTTTGTTCATTGGTCTTGCCTGTCGGTGAAGCCTTTGCAACATTACGCGATATCGCTTTGTATGACTTGCCGCGTGTCGTTGGGGTGGAGCAACCCCGCACATGAGAGCGTGACTGTGACGGAGCGGTCGTCTCCGGGCCTTGTGTCACTTTGGTAGGTCTGTCAGACGAATGGCTTTCTGGAAGGTGACGTGGTTTTAAAGACCGGGTTGTCTTGCCATAGTGTTGACATTTACGTAGTACGTTTTGAGTCATCACCTTTCCTGAAGGTGGGCCGTCTGTCGGAGTTAGGCTCTTTGTAAATTTTGAAAGAGTATTGTCCTTTCCTTGAATGCGATTGGTTTGTTTATTTCTTTGCAGTAATTGGGAACCCTCCCCATACGAGAATGTTAAGTCAGACCCAGCAACATCAAGGCGATTCTGTTTAGGTAAAGGCACTGCTTTATCTACTTTCGTATTGTATTTTCCATCGTTCTTGAAATTACTTGCGTGTAAATCATGTGGCTGTGGCGAAAGAGGGAGTTGACATTTTGGATTTGTGGGTTTTACGCTCTCTCGGGCCGTTTGATCCAGATGGGCATTTTTTAAAGGGTGGTCAGGTAAAGGCGTTCTTCTACCGTTGGGTTTTATTTTGACCTCACTTTGGTCATCTACACGTGGACCGTGGTCAATGGCAAGACGGGGACATACAGCAAGCGAAGAGCTTTCCCTCCTTTCATGGCGAAATGTCCGATCGTCTCTTTCCGATCCAAGTGACGTCACATCCTTACTCCCTGGTTTGGCTTTCTCAAGCGAATTGAACCCCTCATCATCTTTGTACACTTCCGGTGAAACGAAGCATTCGTCGTTGCCGAATATGACGTCATTACCGTCACAGACAACTTCATCTCTGAAGAGACTCGCATAAAAATTGTCAGGAGCAATAGAGTCCTTGACATAGTCTGTCATATTATTTCCTGGGATTTCGTTTTTACCCTGGCTGTTTCTTTCTCGGTCGAGAAATTTTGAATACGAGTCGACAAGACCTTTCAATTTCTTTGCAACGTCGAGCTTGTCTTTGTGACAAATCAACGACTTTGTAGGACACATCTCCGTCAGGCCAGTCTGGGCGCCAAAAATGCCTTCTGGCCTGAACCATCCATTATTCTGATGGAGGTTGAAGGAGTATTTGAGACAGGACGTCGAAGCCAGCGACGATAAGGGAGAAACAAAATCAAATTGTCTGTCCGACGAATGTCCCGACTTTGGTGTCATGTGATATGCGTTTTCCTTTGTCATGTGACATGCGTCTTCCTCTGTCATCTGACATGCGTCTTCCTTTGTCATGTGACATGCGTCTTCCTTTGTCATGTGACATGCGTCTTCCTTTGTCATGTGACATGCGTCTTTCTTTGTCATGTGACATGCGTCTTCCTTTGTCATGTCACTTGCGTCTTCCTTTGTAAATGGAATGGCGGTCATTGAGTCCACCATCACGTTATGGCTGGATAATTGGTCGAAGCATTCATGCTGGCAAGGGAGGATGACGTGTGTTCCGTTGCTGTCTCCCTTCTGGGGTTTTGCAATTCCACCGTTGGTGCTCAGGCCCTCGTTATTCTCAATGTGCTTCACATTGTTTGAGTCTTCAATGAGCTTTACAGTTTTCGTGTCGTCAATGTTATTTATAGTTGTTGTGGCATCAATGTGGATTCTTTGTTTCGTGTGTTCCATATGTGAAGGATTATCAGCAGGCGCAATGTTGACGCCAACATTTACACTATTGCCATCCAAGTCCAAGTCACAAAGCTCTGCTGTTTCCTTTTCGTCATAACCATCGTCATTTACATCGAGCAAAGTACTTACATTGTCTCCCCCCAAAACATCTACAAAGACGTCTTTATTTGAACAATCATCTGCTACAGACCCGATGTTTTCACCAACGCATCCGCTGTGGCCATCGAAGGACAAGGCGTCAAACGTTGTTTTCTTTTTGTCTTGTTTATCGGCATTTTCGTCTAGAAAAGGACTTGCATAAGTGTCATGCAAAACATCTACAAAAACGTCTTTACTTGGATGTTTATCTACAGTCTCCATACTTGCAGCCGTTGTTTCCTTTTTGTCTTGTTTATCAGCATTTGGGTCTTGCAAAGGACTTGCATAGTTTCCCTCCAAAACATCTACAAAAACGTCTTTACTTGAATGTTTATCTACAGTCTCCATACTTGCAACCGTTGTTTCCTTTTTGTCTTGTTTGGTAGCATTTGGGTCTTGCAAAGGACTTGCATAGTTTCCCTCCAAAACATCTACAAAAACGTCTTTACAGGAATGATCGTCTGCCACAGACTCCATACTGACACCAACCATTACACCACGACCATCGAAGTCTAACGCGTCAAAAACAGTTTCCTTTGTGTCTTGTTTATCGGCAGTTCTATCTTGCAAATGACTCTCTGATTTCTCCTGTAACAAATCTACAAAAACGCTTTTGTTACCATCTGACTTTGTAGTTTTACTTTGGCTGGTTTCGAGAAACTTGGAATATGACTCCACGAACGTTTTCACTTTCTTGCTAATGCCATATCTGTCTTTTAGGAGGAGAATTGGGGTCATTTCACGATTTGACTCGATACAATTCCTGTGCGTCTTGTGGTTTAGAGGGACACCAATCTTCTTAGGCCCCTTATTCGTCTCAGACAAATGAGCTGGAAATCGTTCATTCCGACATTGTTGAAGATTCCTTGTCTTTCTGGTTTCCGAATTGACTCCGCTCGTATTGACTGTGTTCTCTCGGTTAGGTGCGAGGCACTTTCTTCCCATCCAAATCTTATCCTCGTCTGAAAACGTATCCAATCCAACTTTACGACAAGGTAACTCTTTCACACGAACATTGCCTGCACCGAGGTCGTCCTTGACATTATTTGCAAACAGCGCTCTCCGTCGATGTTTGGCGTCGTTGATATTTGAAACACTTTCTGTAATCATTACATGTGTACTACTAGTACTTAACCCTTCATACACTTTATCACCAGTAAAACCCACTCCGTCCATGTTTCCCTCGGCCCGTGGAAAAATCTGCACCGAAGTGCTCGACCCTCTTTTCCCAGGGTGCATCGCCGCCACTTTTGTAATTCTGTTCCTTGTTTTGGCGCGGGGGATTGAATCGTTGCCCGATTGAAATCGTCCGCTACTTGTGATGTTCTTTGTCATGGCAACCGCCGCTCCGATATTCTGAAAGCGATCGTCCTTTGTTGACCTACATTTCGTCTTCTCACCAGCCGCCCCTGTCGCTTTCTCGTCTCGGTAGTGACTTTTCCTCGGTTCCTCGTTCTTCCACGGCCTGACCCTGAGTTGTCTCCCTTTCCTCCTCGTCTCCAGAGCCTTGAGATCGTTTCTGGCGCCACTCTCGCTTTTGCCGGGTAGTAGATTCTGCAACGTTTTCGGCGAGCCTGCTGTGGACAACGGGCTGAAGAAGAGCGAGTCATGAGAAGATTTATTCCTGGTCACTGAATGCTTTTTCGAGAATGCAACTTGGGTCTGGACACTCCCAATCATTTGCGGTGTAGACTTGGAAACGTGGCTCGTCGACTTCTCTCTCTCGCAATCTCGCGCGTTGCTATTGGTGTCCAATATGGAATCCACCTCGTCGGTATTGTGATTATGAATTACATCTTCAGTTTCATTGTGTTCGTGAAATGATTCCTTCTTGTCCTTTGTGTTTATAATACTACAGCCATAGCAGTTCTTGACGTGATAAATACATCGTTTACACCACCCAGACAAACGATCTAACAAAATATAAATAACACGGTGGAAGCAGGGGTCTACTTCTTTGCTGTGAATAGGCCTAATACGGCGCATAATTTCATGATAACAATGTAGGATTTCTTCAATGCCAACCGGGTCATCACCCGCGCTATGATGGGACACGCCCTTTAACTTTAACCCATGCATTCGTTTTAGAAGACATGACTTCAATAATAACGATATAACAAGTCTTGTGATTTTACCACCCGAACGTGAAGAATTTCTTCCACTTCCTCTTAGACTTTTATCCCTTTTTGAGAGCAAGCTACGGCAAGCTCTGGCTATTCGTTTCGTCTCAGGTGTTGTTAACACTACACCTGCGTACTTTAGATGATTTATAAATATAAGAAATCTCAATCTATTTTTATATAACTGTCCAGCGAGTTGTTTCCCATGGCTACAGGTGGTTACTAGTCGTTCTATCATGTAAATCTGAAGAAGTAGGTCATAATGGTATACAACCATCTTCTCTCTGGTCTGCGTCGTCAATTGCAGAAAATAGTTGTAGTAAAGAATTTTGAAAATAATTAATTTTCGATCAATGAATAATTTCGACTGATTTGTTTCGTTGATTAAGTCTGATGCCCCGTCTGTTTGATGTAACGGTCCCTTTATATTCCAGGTAATGTCTCTTCGTGATGGTTGAAGTCAATATTATGATCAAAAGCGTTTATAATCTGAATGGTAGAGACAAGGAGATGATGAAATATCCTATTATTAGAACAATAACAATTACCTGCCGAAGCTATGTTGACATGAGTCAAAATATAAAGTATGTAAACTAGCTTCAACAATTATTGATTGACTGCACAATATAATACAGTGACGTTTCTACAAAGTACCTTTGTCAAGCGTCAATTCATAAGTAAAACATAGATGAGTTTCAAACTAGTATGTTGTTATTATCCTGCTATGGACAATATTATTAATAACCTTCTTCTTCTTCTTCTCCTTCTCCTTCTCCTCCTCCTCCTCCTCCTCCTCCACCTCCTCCTCCTCCTCCTGCTCCTGCTCATTGTTATTGTTATCGTTATCGTTATCATTATCATTATTATTATCATTATCATTATCATTATTATTATTATTATCATTATTGTTATTATTACTATTATTATTTTTGATTATTATGATTATGATTATTATGATTATTAATATGATTATTATGATTATGATTATGATTATTATTATTGTTCTTATTATTATTATTATTATTATTATTATTGTTATTATTATCATTATCATCATCATCATCATCATCATCATCATCATCATCATCATCATCATCATTATCATTATCATTCTTATTCTTCTTATTATTATTATCATCATTGTTATTATTCTCGATTGATGTGTACAAAAAGACGCCCACCGTACCCCTTTGTACTTCTGAAACATTTGCATAAATAACTCTCTGTATAATATTATAATACTTTGAGTGCCATTAACTTGTCCATGTTGATCTCCCAGTGAGGAACTTGATTATGTAAACTATTTCTCTCATTCTTGGGAGGCACAGTACTTACATGGGAGCTACACATCTACTACACGGGCATTCAGCACAGTGTCAGCACTCAGTTCTTGATTAGGACGTTTTAAAAAAAAACACTTTTACTTCCTACATACAGTTTTCTCCTCTGCTGCTCTTCTTACGTTACTTAGTGGAGAGCTAACACTAACAGTTGTTGGAGATTACCCTCACCTGCCTTAACTTCTTGGGGGGGGGGGGGGGGGGTCGGAATTTTGAGAAAGCAACCTAACAATAAGCATAACCGTCTCGCCAACAGGGCGAAGGGCAAGGGGCAAGGGCCTCCCTGGGATCATGGAGAGATACAGGTTAGCTTAAGCAACTAACCATAACATCAATGCATGATGATAATATCTCAAATAAATATTATAAGAGGATTGAAAGTTGAGAGATAAGGAGCGGAAGAGGTGGAAATGAAAAGAAAGATTGAATGATTGAAACTGAGAGCGTAATATTGGCTGACAGGTAATGACGAAACTAACTTAACACAGGCCGTTCGGTTTTGAGGCCCGGGACAAAAAATCAAAACAAAACAAAACCAACAGCAAAAAAACCTCTACCTATACATCTGAACCATTTGCATAATATACAACCATCCATACACATTCATTGAGTAAGGGTTACGGAAATAGAAACTGCTATGAATAGATATTGGGACCACTCTAGTATAAAGCTCCACTTTATTATCAACACAACTTGTCTTACTTTCTTCTCTAGAAATATCAATCTAAAAATTTGAAACTTTTCTTTTCTTACCTGAAAAACGGATTAAAAATCGGGTTCCTGCTGTGATGTCGATAGTTTTGAGGAAATGTCTAATTCTAATGTGATTTAAACCTTTAATGATAAATTTCTAATAATATTAGTCTAGTCTAGTCTAGTCTACCTCCAAACACACAAATGGATGCTGTTTGTGTTTACATGCAGCCATTAAATTTCAGTCCGCGAAAACCATCTGAAATCAAAGTGATGCAAATCGGTGCAGTCTGCTTCCTGCTATATAATAAAAAATCTAAGGGAGACGCACTTCTCCCCTCTATTCACTTTTTAATTTTATATCAATTTTAATATTTTCGTCGTATATTATTTGATAAAGTGGAAACCCGAAACGTTATTTAATGTAGTTTGTCACTAAAAGAAGCTTTATTATAATATTACCACTATTTGCTGGAAGCCAGAAAAAAAGGTAAAATATTGAGTTGTAGATAAAACAAGCTTATATAATCCTGTGAAAATTTACAGAAATATACGTTTTGGGTTTCCCTTTTATCAATAAACAACAATTAAACAGCGTAGGGACCAGCTCTGTCTCTGGCCGAGGACAGTGTACAAGGCAGAAGGTATCGATGCGCAGACCCAGCTAAAACGTATCCAGGCTAAGTGCAAGTCTGTGCCCCACTAGTACACATGGCCTGATATAGAGCTGGATAATCTACGGGTCAAGATTTTAAGGCAAACAGGGGATCGTCCCACTGTTCCAATAAATAAACCTTATTTGATACAAGAAGCAAATACACTGTTTCAATATTACTCATATCTGGACCAGACAACACGATATTGTAGCCTCAGGTATTCACCCTACAGCTATAGAAACTGGAAATTTTACCAAGGATGCAAGCCGCAATTATGTAAATCGATATTGGATGTGGTCATAAAACATAAATTCTACACAGTCACAAGTAGGTCACGAGACTGCCAGTTCCGCGTGACACAGTTAGTACACAACTCACAACAAGCTATAATATTTGGACAGGTCAACATTTTATTTGTTACCCCCCCCCCCTTTACTGTGAAATACTTCTTTACGCATCATCATCATCATCAGCAGCAGCAGCAGCAGCAGCATCATCATCATCAGCAGCAGCAGCAGCATCATCATCATCAGCAGCACCACCACCATCATCATCATCATTATCATCATCATAATCACCACCACCACCACCATCATCATCATCATCATCATTATCACCATCATCATCATCATCATAATCATCATCATCATCATCACCATCACCATCATCATCACCATCATCATCATCACCATCATCATCATCAGCAGCAGCAGCAGTATATTGGTAGAGCCGCCTGTTAAGGTCGTCAAAGCGGCATACTGACAATTCCTTCCTCTGCCCGTAGCTGTGTAGGACTAGTCATTCACACCTCAGTGGAGGGAGCAAAAAATATGTAAAGGAGTCTTTCCCAAGGACTCAACATCAGTTTCTGCCAGGATTCAGGATCCCTCGATCTTGAGTCAAGTAGAGTGACCACTCGCCCACCGACATCAAATCAACAAAATACGCTGTCACCCACACAAGGATAGTGGGATAATGTAACAGTGCCAGTGAGAGACAAGAACAGAAAATAGAAAGAAAAAAATATTTTCGTCGACCGGGGGAATTCAACCCATGCCTGTCACGGCAACTTCGCCTCTTCGTTAACAAAAAAATCAGCCCACTACCTATGAACTAATCTGCCACCATTCACGGCGAGGCAGAGTTGCTGTGGCAGGCATGGGTTCGATTCCCCCTGTCGACGAAAATCTTTTTTTTTTACATTTTCTGTTCTTGTCTCTCTCACTGACACTGTTACATTATTATCCCACTATCATTCTGTCTACTAGCACAGCAGTAACCGCTCCCTCTTCATTTATTTTCACCTACACAAGGCTACGATCGAACTCTCCTTCTGACCTTGGCCAGTACAAACAGCCCGTGTCTCCTACTTTGTAACCTTGTCAACCTCAAAGACCAGGGGCCGGATACACAGAACGCTACATTAACTGATAACACATTTTGGCACTCAACGACATCTCTATGTGCTCGTCAAAGTCTGAAGTAACGTAGTGAGGCTGCTGGAAGCCAGTAAAAAGTATGCAATAGTGGTGTGTAAAGAAGGCTTCAAAAGGAGACAATAAACTACATTAAATTAACGTTTCAGGTTTCCCCTTTATCATACGAACATACGGTGAAAATACAAATTTAAAAAATCTAATTTTGAGTACAATTTTAACGTTGAAGGAAGTGTAATAAAATTGTGCTAAAATGTGCTAACAGCTTAGACGTAGGGACTGTGAATTCGGGCGCAGATTCCTTATCATCTATTGACGCATTCTGGATTCAGTTTGTGTCGACAAACAATGGTGTGTTATCTTGAATTGCTCTGACAGCATGTACGCACAGGGTTCGTACACGTAAATCTTCCGTTGGGTGCAAAACTATCGTATCTCAAAAACCCTACTTTTCAGGAGAAGAAAAAAAACGGATTTATTCTTCACTCAAGTCAAAGTAGAAGGGTATAGCTTCAAATATATGACATGTAACAGAACAAAGAACGTTGCGGATCTCTCCTTCATCATCAAACAAACGTACTACAAATAACACAAAACACAAATGTACACTAGCTCAAAAAGTCACAGAATAGTATATGGTCCGTGCGGTCGGGTGACCAACTAAAACTGAAAGTAAGTAAAAAATAAGAAATAAAGCTCCAAGGGAGAGAGAGAGAGAGAGAGAGAGAGAGAGAGAGAGAGAGAGAGAGAGAGAGAGAGAGAGAGA
>JARFNW010156665.1:0-18423 GCA_031763155.1 Dirona albolineata
TATAGGCCTAATATACATATATTAATATCTCTAAACGCTCTTGTAAATAATTCAGTTTTGATGTAAATAATCTCTAAACAGGAAATGTATGAGTTTGATCGTTGCCATTATATCGTAGTATAATGAAGAAAATATAAAAGCTATGCGGATGTTTGGATACCTGTTGTTATGAGCTGCGGTGTGCGAGTTTTAAAAATCGTTGCTCGTTAGAATTCTTTAACGGATCCTGGTGATTTGAAAAGGAAATAGGTAACGACTCGTTGACATCGTAAAATAATATGCAACTTCCGGTATGCGGTTTGTTTAGATATGGCGTCTTTTAGACGGCAACAAGAGTAGAGCTATCTATTTTGGACAGTGCAAGTGAACAGTAACAACAAATAAGAAAATGTCTGTTGAGAATTCAGTAGTTGAGGCTATCACAGCTTCTCTAGTTAGAGAATTCTTAAGCCGAAAAGTGAGTTTTTATGTTTTACGTGTATTCATCCATCTGAACCTTTGCCTTAGCCTAACTTTTATATTTTTTTATGATTATGATGAATCGATGAACCGGTTATTTTTATTCTAAAAGTCTAAGATTCGTATGCAGACAGACATGCTTTTCAAATAGTTTTGGATAGTCAATGTTCTTATAATTTAGCCTATATTAATACTAGACGCTAGTACTGCCTTCGATTCGGATTTGCATTATATGGTCAGATTCAGATACCCTTTTTTTAGTTATATTTATATTTCAATTTCGAAGGGAGAAAAGCCGAAGTAATGATTGTTGATATTGATATAAATATAATTTATGATATCCCCATGTAGATCATTCCCCTGCTGCTTTTTGTACAATCATGCATTACATTTATCACACCATTATACTTATACCCATGATAAACACATGATGAAATGGTGCAAGCAAATTTACCTTTGGAAATCTGAATAGGCCAAAGCAAGACTTGACAAGATGATTTTAAGTTTGAAGCGATCGCTAGAAACTGTGGTGATTTATTTATTATCAGAGCAAATGCACCACAAATTTGTGCATTTCAAATTAACGCAGATTAGTAGATTATAAAGTCACCATGCATGATGTGATGCACAGAGTCCAAGAAATAGTTATAACAACAGATTAGGTTGCGTGGATTCAATCGGAGTGAAGCTACCATCGCACATAACTGGCAATGACAATTGTGGTCGTCAACCAATTACAACTAATGTAGCCAAACCACAACAGTCTTGAACCAAACACAACGAAAATGTAGCCAAACCACAATAGGCATTGCCAGTAATGGAACATGCAATCAGTGATCCCCACAAAACATTGCAAGTCAATTTTAATTGCAGTTTGTTTTTGGTTTATATTTTTAATTTTTGTTAATTTTCTTGTGTGTATGTGAAGATTATGGTTTGAGCAAGGGTTTGTTTGGCTGTCTTTGCAGCTTTCTTCTGGCCACTATTGTTGTCTTCAGTCGTTTGAATTTAATATAATTTTGAATTTTTCTCTGAAGCAATCAACACACATAAGAGTTTGAATGCTTCTCAGATACATATTCCTTGCCAACCAAGCGTTTTATAAATTTATTATAAGGTATGTGGTGCAAAAAAGAGAAAACAACATGTACAAAAGTAAACTGAAGCACAAATGCGACATGGAATCCTATTTCTTAAAAGCAAACTTTTTATATCATTTTCAGGGTCTTAAAGGTACCTTAGAAAAGATGGATGAGGAGCATCCCCGAACTGAACAAAGCATCAGTAATAGACAAGCCCTTATGAAATACCTGAATTTGGACAAGCTGATGAAAAAAAATAAGGTTTGACATCATAGTTACACAGTAGTCTATTTTAATGTTTCCAAGATTGGAGTGAATAGAATACGACATGAAATATAGTTTTCCAAGATTGGAGTGAATAGAATACGACATGAAATATAGTCAAGCTGTAATCTATTTTAGTTTGGAATCAGGCTTACTTTTATTTTGTATTATGTACTTTCAAGATGTATGCATTTGATGATGTCTTTTACAATTTTGTGCTATAGGAGGAACAAAAGAAAGGCAAAGCTGAATTTATCACTAGCCACAATTGTGTCTGTGTTTGCCTGATAAAAAACTAACGAACTTAAGTTAGTTACAATTAGACTCCTATTCGATTTTAGAAAATAAGCAAGCCAAGCCATTGAAATGGCCTTCATTATGCGTCATTGTATTGTAAAATGAAATATACAAATCAATACTGTTTTGTAATAATTAAAAAATCAGAGATCAGCTCATAAAGTTGGCATTTTCAGAAAGTTATACTTGTCCAAACAATTTATCCAAAAGAAAATACTGTCATTTAATGTTTGTGTATCAGTAGGTTTTAGTGATGACAGTAGCATCTTTTGAAATTTAAAGTTAACTGAGTCAGAACCCAAAACAGACTATAACTTATGTGCATCATATCATTTGAAGATAAAAAAGTAGGTTACACATCTAACTTTCAAACAGCTGATAATCAACTGACCTGAAGATTTTCTAGTTTTAATCAATAAATTCACATTATTTTTCAGGAGCAACCCCAGCCTTTGAAATCTATGCTTGGAATCATGACTCGTTTTTTCATGGAACGAAAAGGTCAAACTTCATTAGAACAGAGAACTCTTTCGAATGATAAATTTGGGAACGATTCTCTTCCAGGATTGAGTTCCAACCTTGATTTTAGTCCTCAAACGAATGAACCTGAATACCAGGGCATGAAGATAAAGGCTCGCCCAACAACTGCAGCTTTAAATTTAAAGACTGGAAAAGGTATGACAAAATTTACAGTTGGAGAAAATTCATATTTATATATTGCCTAAGGTAGTAAAGAAGATGATGAATTTCTTTTCATTTTAAATTATTGAAAGTAGATTATTACAAGGGTTGTCTTAAATATTCTTACACTTTTTAGAATTGTCCACATTGAATTACATTTTTGAAAACTGTATATATGTGAACATAACACCCACATGAAGATATTTGTTTAGTTTGGTTTTTTTAAGAGAGTGGTCAAATCAATAATATTAATCAATAATTTGCTGAAGTATCATATTTAAGTTACTTCAACACGTTGCGATGAACTGAATTGCATAGTAGACTGTAACTCCATGATCTGACTCTTTGTTGATTTGTCCAAAATTATTGGGAAAGGTGCCATTGGATTAAAGGGACACAACTCTGTGTATCTATATAATATCTAATATATAGGTGGTGATGTCTAGCTGTGATATTTTGTATGTATGTGTCTTTTAACTATAAATTACAGGGAAAGACCACGACCTTGTGTTAGATGACAACGTGGAAGGAGAGACTGTTATGGGAAGCGGAAAATCAGGACTCATTTCAGGAGAGACATCGGAATTTAATGTTGGATACTCGACCAAACCACTGTCAAACCGACCCGTGTCCGCCAAACAGAGACCAGGGGCCATCATCAGCAACAATGATGTAAATATGATATAATATGGGTTCTAAGACCAATTCAAGGAAAATGGTTTAGCTCCTAGTGTAAAACAAACAAAAAACCTGAAACGGTCTTTGTTTTGTTACTTGCTTTACAGTTGGAGCTATAGCTTTTTCCCTTTATACTTCTTATTTTGATTTTTAGTTTCTGGCAGCCCATGTTCCTTCATAAGACCAATTCAGTATATTTTGTTACTGTTTTTCTACTGCCTTACAGAAACAAATTGAACATAATCATATTGATTTCGAAGGCATGATTTTGCAGTGATGATTGTGTCTTAATTTCTAAAAACACAACATTGTCTATTCTACATGTTAGGGATGAAAAATTTTTTGGGATATAATTTTTTGCCTGTATTGTGGTTCTCTATTTGTACTGTAAGGTTACTTCAAGCCCAACCTTATGTCAACCCTGAATAAGTAAAGCCCTTTCGAGCCATGAGGCCCATAGAGCCGGTGCTTATCCCACGCTGGTCTATCGCAGATTACTTCCCCAGCTGTAAGTTGGTACTCATTTTTACACCTGGGCCGAGTGAGGCAACTGGAGTAAAGTTTCTTGCCCAAGAAAAACAACGAAGTGGCAGTGATAGGATTCGAACCCACGACCTTCGCCATGAGAGTCCGCTGTCCTAACCAGTAGGCCACCTCGCCTCCACCCTGAATATGCCTGTCTAAAGATCTAAATTTGCATGTAGGCACCACACAGAACAAAGATAATGATATAGGTTGCAGAGTAAAACCAATACACTGACGAGATGACAACTAGACCTTTCAATACGTTGTACAATGCTGATGATGAATGGCACAAGATCGTTAGAAGATATTCCCCAGCAACTTGACCTTGCTATTCGGGAAGTACCGAGAAAAAAAAATCATGAGATTCCTCATCCCACTGGAAAGTTGTTTGTCACGGTGCTTTATACTCAAAATAGACCTATCTCTGTGAAATGGGAAACTCAAGCAAGCGGTTTTCACCTATTGAGGACCCATTGAGCAAGAAAAAGATTATTGACAAGGAGATGAATAGCAAAGTATACAATGTTTATTTTTTCATTATTTTCGAGAATTGTAACCTTTTGAGATTTGCATGGTGTTACTATTGGTTATACTTCTATTTTTTTCTTGTTTGCTTTTGGTTTAAGCTTGGTACGTCACGACGGCATTCCTCCCACATGTTAAAACCAAAATATGGCGCATCGTCTCGACTTTCCGTGTCACAGCAGCAACAGCAGAGTATTTCATCTCACAGTGGTAGTGGTAGTCATAACACACAGTCCAATGGGAGATCGCTGAACAATGCAGAACCCAACAGTATGTATTCAGCCCCAAATCAATTATCATTTTTAAATTCATCGAAAACCTCTGAGAAAGTCAAAAGGTCAAGCGGTGAAGAGGCTTCGCCCATATCGTTTGAAGCTTTGCTGATGAAAGGAGAGGAACGAGCCAATCTGCTTCAAAGGATCGGCATGGATAGAAAGAGTGAAAAATTGGAGGATGAGACTTACAGCGTTGAGTGTTCGAGTATGGTGTCTGACAAAGGACAGACTCAGTTAACCCACAGGAAGAGGTGAGTGGTGGTGATTGGGATTCATTGATTGATTCAATTTAGTGGTAGTAGTAGTAGTGGTGGTAGTAGTGGTAGTAGTAGTAGTAGTGGTGGTAGTAGTAGTAGTACTATTATTATTATTACTATTACTATTATCATTTTTATTATATTATTAGTATCATAATTATTTTTTGAGAAATACAAAAACATCCTGATTTTTGTATCACTCTCTCATTAATACCACATCACAAAAATGCTCACGTCCACAATTTAGAAGGGGGAAAACCCACTTGCGAAATGAATGGTTGTTAGAAAAATAATTTTTCTAGGCCTGGTCACTGATCTTGAATTATGTGACTTGTGTCAGACGTCTCTGGTTAGCCATTCTTGAGTGAAAAAAACTAGATAATAATAATAATGATAGTTTATTTATAAAGTGCCTTTCGTCGAGACATCAAAGCGCTTTACATAAAAAGTTAAAATGCATCAAGCCTCTCATACTCAGTGCATAACATAATCATGTAATCACACTGACACATACCACTAAATCAATTGGATATTGTTTTGAGCAGGAAAAGTCAACAACATTCAAATATGTATTCTTAAGATAAATGTTGGATATAAAGATGTGTTTTAAGGCGTGCGTTAAATGTATAGATGTATCATTGTATGCATGATGACAATGTTATTTATCCTTGGTTGACACTTCCCTCACAGCGACTCAGGCTTGCAAAATAATCACAGAGTGTCGGACTTGGAGATTGGGGAAATTGACGACTTGGACTCTGAGCTTGGTGCCCTTGACATTCAAAGGCCAAGTTCAACGCTTCAGAAACCGAAGACCATTCAGAAGATCAACTCTACACCTATAGATGTAAAAACTGCCATGGTATGTGATGTTGGGAACTTCTTTATTACGGTAGTCAGAGTTATTATATTTTTTTGTCAGAATTGTGTGGGGTTTTTTTAGTCTTTAAAGTCACACACTGTAAAAATGATGAAGTATAATTTTTTTTTTTTAATGTTTTTTGTCATTTACTTCATATTTTGATGACTGTCAAATTGTTTCATTTTATTTTTAATTTGTTACAATTATTTACAATGTTTTAGTGGTCTAATGAGCACAAAAGTAAATGATGGGCAACATGCAAATGTAGTAACATTCTTAAAAGATTATTTACTTGTCATTCTTTTTTTCCTTTGTTTCTTAACAATTGTTACAAAACGCCCTGCAAAGCTTAACTTTTTTTCTAAGCAAATGATTATTTATTTATTTCTAGATTTAAGAAATAGAAATGAAATTGAAAGACATTTATGAATAGATTTAATTGTTCAATGATTTCAGAATCTGAAGAACTTAGTTCTAGGATCACCTTGCCAACAGTACAACGATGAATGGCTCCTTCAGAGTTTTAGTTTCTGTGACATGCCGGACTTGAAGTACGGTCTTGTACAGAAAAAGGTATGCATTTCTGCTATTTCTTCCTAGTTTAGTATGGATGTAGTAAAAATTTGTTATACCGCCAATTTTGAAATTAAAGCAAAAATGTTGCCGTTGTAGCGAAAAACATGAAATAGAGTTACAGTTACAGTCAGATCAGCTTAATCGCATCTCATCGAGAATAGCAAATTGTTTGCGATTAACCAAAAGTTGTGATTAAGCAGCAGCAAATAATGGAATGTTGAATATAGTGAAACGGGGGAGTTACAATCAAGCGAAAGTAGCGTTTATCTGGATAAACATTTCTTTACATGTATCTGTACCGTTACGTCAAATAACCCTAATCAACGGGTGGATGTGTGTATTTGGTGAATGTGTGTGTTTAATGAATGATGCTACATCTGCTGGAGGCATGGCTTAAAGCAGTCAACTTGTGTAAATTTACGTGTTTTCATTTTTCTACAGGGTGGCTCGTGCGGTGTGATGGCTGCAGTACAGGCTTGTGTTCTACAAGAAATTCTCTTTGGATCCGAAAGATTGCATGCCCACAAATGGTACGTTAAAGGTCAAATTGCTATTCCCTGTTGGTGGGAAGTATGTTACCTCTGAAAATTGGACGCTTATAGACAGGGAAAAAATGTATGTGGGGTTTGGAGGGGCAGGATGCTATTAGGACGAAGCTGGTTTTATTAATTGAAACTGAAACCAGTGATTTATTCATTGAAACTGAAACCAGTGATTTATTCATTGAAACTGAAACCAGTGATTTAGTCATTGAAACTGAAACCAGTGATTTAGTCATTGAAACTGAAATCAGTGATTTAGTCATTGAAACTGAAACCAGCGATTTAGTCATTGAAACTGAAACCAGTGATTGTCACAAGTCCTGTAACGAGAAACAGACAGTAGGTCACCCTTCTGGATAAAGCGCTGGTCTCTCGCAGATTACTTCCCAATTAAAAGCTGGTGCCCAATGTCTTAACAATAAGCCACTGTATCGTCAAAATAATAACATTTATTACATAGCACATATATGCACAATCATCACCGTGCTTTTTGCACTTTACGATGCTTATAATTGATTACTGCATTCACAATTACATGTGATGTATTTTTAAT
The DNA here is from genome assembly GCA_031763155.1 of Dirona albolineata. Taxonomy (NCBI): domain Eukaryota; kingdom Metazoa; phylum Mollusca; class Gastropoda; order Nudibranchia; family Dironidae; genus Dirona; species Dirona albolineata. The sequence goes on from JARFNW010156665.1 coordinate 7,577, forward strand.
TTTTAACTCTCTCCCTGATTACATGGTTACTGTGGATTTTAACGAGCCGAATTCCTTTTGTTACAGGAGCAACCCCAGCCGGCCGGAACGTTCAAGGGCTTTGGCACAGGCCCTGGCTAATATACTATGGAGAGCTGGAAGTGAAATGAGAGCCGTTGTAACACTGTAAGCTGCTCCTTATTAACTTAGAACCTTTTAAGTTCAAAGCATAGGTCATTAAGAGACTTTTAACCCACAGATAATCTATACATTGGGCGTTTTTTGGGTTCCTCCTCTCTCAACATCAAATAATTTAAAAATAGCACAGAATATCACAAATAGAATGTACGTTCGTCACAAAAAGAAATCGTGACGGACGTGTATTCCATTGTGTCTTTTCGTATCATTCTTTGTTAATTGTTTGAATATTTGCTGTTGAGAAGGGGAAACCCGAAATGTCCAATGTAGTGTACATTTTTCCACTTTATGCTAAAAGGAAAATTGTGATATTATACAAAAAGGCAATGAACCCTCAGACTTACTGTGTAGCCATCACCAATTTTGCTTGGGAAGACTGTAGCCATCACCATTACTGCTTGGGAAGACTGTAGCCATCACCATTACTGCCTGGGAAGACTGTAGCTATCACCATTACTGTTTGGGAAGACTGTAGCCATCACCATTACTGCTTGGGAAGACTGTAGCCATCACCATTACTGCTTGGGAAGACTGTAGCCATCACTATTGCTGTTTGGGAAGACTGTAGCCATTACCATTACTGCTTGGGAAGACTAAGTTTGTATATTTTACAGAATTTTTATTTTTTTAATTTCTGCTGATAAATCTTATAGTTCTCTATATCTTTATCAATATCTAATAACTATTGTACTTTAAGGTGTTATGTGTAAATCATTAAGTACAATGACAATTTAAGCATATTATATCTATCCTGCAGATTCTATACAGTTTGAATTTTGTATTTGTATTACTTTCATTTTTCCCTAACAGACCATCAGAAAGTATACATTTATTCAGCAGTTCAAAATTCAAACAAGACGGTGTAACAGAAAAGGTCAGTCAAATAACTAACTACCTGATAATTCAATTCTCACCCTCTTAATATCGTTGTCTATGTAAATATATTGTTTTAATGGTATATTTTTAAAGAAAAAGTGAAAAAACTTTGATAAAGAAGAAAATATTGTAATAATTTTCATTGCTCACTAACCTTCTCCAATTTGATGTTTGACTTTAGAATTCTTTTTAATAGTATATCTTCCAATTGAAAGTTTGATTTTTTTGACAAATATATTTTTGATGATCATTTTTATTGCACCATGACCTTCTCAAATTTGACGTTTGATTTTAGAATTGAAAGTATGCTAAGCATTGGAATCTCAATTACTTACATCATCGTTTTGAAAAGGCTAACTATCAATGCAATGACATTTATAATATTCTTGCATAAATGAATTTTTTAATGGGTTTTTTTATATTTTTGTTTTTATTTCAGCTTTCATTATACACCTTCACAAGCTACCAAGAGTTGTCAAGCTTTTTGCTCCAGTCGGTGTCTCAGGTTAGATTTAATAGTTAGGAGGGTAACAATAATAATAATAATAATAATGATGGTAATAATTATAATAATAATAATAATAATAATAATAATAATAATAATAATAGAGTACATTTATATAGATAGCACTTATCCACGATCATCACCATGCGCCACACTTAATGCGCCACACGCTGCCTGTTAGGCACAATTTTTGGACAAGGTCAACATTGTTTACGAACCAAGGTGACCCCCCAAATCAAACCAAGGTGACCCCCAAATCAAACCAAGGTGACCCCCAAATCAAACCAAGGTGACCCCCAAATCAAACCAAGGTGACCCCCAAATTTAACGTCTGTCTCCAATAGGATGGTTACGTTGTGGTGATACAAGATTTTAATTGAAATCGTGAAATACAAAGACATCTTCAACTCTTCCAAAAATGTTTTTGACAAGGCTGTAGATGTGTGTGCCCACAATCTAATTGGTTTTAAAAGTTTGGAAGGAGCTTGTATAATATTGATATATAATGCTCATCATGTTGCAGGACGTTCCATGAAAATTTTAGATTTCATTTTAGCTGGTATTGTCCATAGAAGTAAGTAATTAAGATTCAAATTTGAATGAATAATGATATTTATAAAGCGCTGCACCCAGTGAAAAACAAACTCATAGACCAAAGTTTAAAAGATTTATAGTCACTGTGATGATTGTTTATGATGCATTCTTTCCTTCCGTGTCCCAGTTTGAGAACGATGGCTGTCCTGGAGTGATCCTCACCATGTATTCGGCCATTTTGTCCAGGAAACCACACCAGTATGTCTTTCTTTTACGTGGTTTAGTCGGTTTATGTCACAGCACTTTGCGATTAATGCTAATAATAACACTGCTCCTTCTGGAGACAAGTAAAAAGGTGAAAGTAGTTATGAGACATATATAGCAAATTGACAATTACTTTATGATAGTAGGAAAATGTTACTGTGCCAGTGAGAGACATTAAACAAGAAAGAAAAAAAGATTGTCGGAAAGGGGGTGGGGATCAAACTCATCCTTGCCACTGCAACACCGCCTTGCTGATAACAGCAGACCAACTCACTATCGTCTGAGTCATACCGCCACCCCAAAAAAGGTGCTTTCAAACTCAATATATAGCTGGTGCCTTTCCCAACTACGTTCATTTCATGCAGCTGATCAACCAATCATATTTCTGAGTGAGCATGACAATCAAGCGATCGTACTCACTCTCCTGTTACTGTTAGTATGAATATATAGAAATGACCATATAACATAGGTAGCTCTGATAATGCAATGGAACATTTAGTAAAAGGTGGTTTATATGTTGCTGAGCCATTGTTAATCATTTCAATTACCACAGTCCTTATTACTGTAGTGCTACAAATTTCTCTCTTCTTTTTTTTCCCCCCAGAACCAAATCTGATTTCGATACACCTGATGGAAAGATGATTGCAGCGCACGGATACTGCACCCAGGTAAGGAGATGGAATGGCAAAGTTGTATTAGATTATTGGTTGCCTTTTCTAGTTACCGTATATTTTTAAAATTTCTTTCTTTATCAATAAATAACCAATGGTACCACCAATGCGGTGTAGGGTTCATCTTTTGGACGTGGTCGTTGAAATATTGATCTTGCCAACTTCTTCTTTCTTTATCAATACATATTGTACCTCACAGTCGGTGTCAGGTATCTCGCAAACTCTACACCCAAGATTTATTCACAGTCCGGGCAGAAATTGTTATGGCCTTCCCTGTCCAGCCAGCAACAAAATGGGTAGCTAGGTCTATTCAGATTTGGTGGAAGTAAAGTCAGCGTGGAAAGCAATGGCGAACTGCCACATTTTGTTGTATGTCTAATATATTCAAGTCTCTACACATGGATACCCTACACGTGGATACCCTACACGTGGATACCCTACACATGGATACCCTACACATGGATACCCTACACGTGGATACCCTACACATGGATGCCCTACACATGGATACCCTACACATGGATACCCTACACGTAGATACCCTACACGTGGATACCCTACACATGGATACCCTACGCTCAGTATTGAGTATGGGAACTTGACCTGGTTTTTTCAAATGAAAATCCTCACGCATACATATGATTTGATGTTACAGGAACTGGTGAATCTCCTGCTGACGGGGACAGCTGCGTCAAATGTGTTCAATGATACGATGGATCTGAGTTCAGGGGATACCGGAGAACAAATGATCCTGAAGGGAATCTCAGGTCGATCTGACATAGGCCTGTTGTCGTTATTCGAACATTACAAATCTTGCCAGGTAGGTAACATTCATTCATTTATTGATCATCTGCTGAAACTTTGAAAAGAAATCAAGAAATATTTTTTTTTCTTTACTTGTGTATAGTTCAATTCGGTTGCAATATCATCAAGTTCAAGGGACTAGGGGATGAATAGGACAAGAAATTTGACACTGCTATTCTGGAAGTACTGAAAAAAAATCATGAGATTCCTTATTCACCATTGGAAATTTGTTTGTCACTGTACTTTTTTACTCAAAATAGGCCGATCTCTGGGAAATGGAAAACCCAAGTAAACGGTTTTCACCTATTATTGAGTCTCCCTTACATTTTTTTTACAACATATCCGTAATCTCCTGGATAACTTCCAAGTTTCATAAGAGTAAAATTATTATCACACAATAGCAGCAATTAATGAGGTTAATATACTATATATATAAATTATGGTCATCTGTATCAACTTTTTTTCTTTTGTCTTTTCAAATATGAAAGGTTGGAACCTACTACAAAACCCCTAAGAACCCAATTTGGGTCGTTTGCAGCGAAAGCCACTTCAGTGTCTTGTTTTCTACAAGGAAAGATCTTGTGAATGACTGGAAAGCGGAAAGACGATTTGATCTCTTCTATTATGATGGGCTGGCCAGACAGCAAGAGGAGATCAGACTCACTATATGTACGTATTCGATGGGACTGAGTTAGACTGGCTATATGTACGTATTTGATGGGACTGAGTTAGACTGGCTATATGTACGTATTCGATGGGACTGAGTTAGACTGGCTATATGTACGTATTCAATGGGACTGAGTTAGACTGGCTATATGTACGTATTCGATGGGACAGGGTTAGACTGACTATATGTACGTATTCGGTGGGACTGAGTTAGACTGGCTATATGTACGTATACGATGGGACTGAGTTAGACTGGCTATATGTACGTATTCGATGGGACTGAGTTAGACTGGCTATATGTACGTATACAATGGGACAGGGTTAGACTGGCTATATGTACGTATACAATGGGACAGGGTTAGACTGGCTATATGTAGGTATTCGATTGGGCTGAGTTAGACTGGCTATATGTACGTATACAATGGGACAGGGTTAGACTGGCTATATGTACGTATACGATGGGGCAGGGTTAGACTGACTATATGATATATACCTACGTATACGATGGGACTGGATTAGACTGGTTATGTGTACATATTCGACGGCACTGGGTTAAACTGACTGGACTAGGTGTCTAGGAATTATCTTTACAGCTTCTGACTTCGTAAAGAAAAATAAACGAATGGGATAACAGCATGGCTCACTTGGTCTGCTGTTGTCAACAAGGCAGTGATGTCATCACAGGCATGGGTTCAATTCCCACTTATGACAATCTTGTTTTTCCTTTCTAGTTTATTGTCTCTAACTCTCACTGTTATTCGAACATTTTCCTACTATTGTTGTATTTATCATCTATCACTATTACCCATAAATTGTTTTTCCTCTGCAGCCAACCTCAACCGTTCCTACAAACCTCCGACATCCGAAGAGGATTTGATCCCTCCTCTTGACCATTGCATTCGGACAAAGTAAGTGGCTCACGTACATCGTATTCTTTTTCTTTTGAAGATTGGTATAATAAGTGTGGATAGAAACGTTATGGCGTGATTTGGGGCTATATAGGATATATTTCTTCCGTTCCTTCTGATTTTCATCTTCTACCATACACTGCTATTGGCAGAAATGCGACTTCCACTTCCACCTCTATTTCCAGTTGTCAGACGTTTTATTGTCGACAGGGAACTGACAAAAACATGTCTAATACTAATCCTCCTAGTTTAGGAATACATGATATATTCTGACTGAGAGTTTTCACTTTGAAGCATGGCAGAGAGTTTAGACCTAGCGGTCAGCTGGCGAATTAGTGTGTGATATAAGGTGACAAATCATCACTTTGTCCGCTTCACGCTACGGAAACTGAGATAAGCATTGGCTCTGTAGACCAAAAGTCTCTGCAGGACTTACTCAACTACTACTACTAGCACCACTGTTACTGCCACCACCACTACCACTAAATTTCACTTCAAAATATGAGTCCGCTAATACAGTGCAGGGATGAGAAATATGGGTGTCAGAAAAAGAACATTTTTGTATAAAAATTTATACTGATATACACAGTAGTAACAATGTTGTTTTTGTTCCTTTCCAGATGGAGTGATGCTGAAATTGATTGGAATGACTATGACCCAATCTTGTGATACCCACCAATGAAGGGAATAATAAAACCATGTCATTTATTCTTCATTAGTAAAAGTTGCTCATTCTCCTGTTACTGTTTTTGGTTGTTTACATTTACGCTGTAGTCTGCGTAATGTAAACTGTCATCATGTGAGAGAGAAGGAACTCAGACTTTTCAATCATGTTAATGTTATGCTTTACATTTACAGTCTAAAATTCCTTGTATAAAACCACAGTTGCAGTTTTGTTGTTGTCGACCTGCCTCCGAAAAGATTTGCTGATTGTTGATGGCCAAGTGACTAGGCTGTGGGGCTTGAAATTGTGAGATCCCAGGTTCAAATCCTGCCCGCAATTCTGGGCCTAACATTGAGCCCTTGGGAAAGACTCGACATATTCTTTCCTCACTTGACTCTGGTATGAATGAGTACCCTGCTATAAGCAGAGAAAGATGTCTGTATGTCAGTATGGTGTGCCAAACAGGTTGCTCTACTGTATGCTCCCCAAGGAGTAGAGAAGGACTTTGAATGACAATGACACAGTTTGCCACATTGCCAGGGTATAAATGATGTAAAGTCTGTCGTCCTGGGTTGTCTGCAAAGTTATATTTATCTTTATCTAAGTCAGTGTTTAATTTATTGCCCGACATGTTCATTAAATGTGATGATTGACAATGAGTAAAAGAAGTTGCAATCCATTACAGTTACAGTACAGTGACAGACACAAATTAAAACAAGGTTGCAAAACATGGTAAAACATGGTAATGCTTTATTCTAAACTCTGCTACTGCTGTGTAGGTAACAGATTAGAACATTTTACTTATACTTTTATACATTTATAAGGTGAACCAACGTCGAAAATTATTTTCTAAATGAATGGAATGTTCTGCATCATCTTAGCAGTCATTATTTGCACAACGTTTAACTCAATGTAGCCCTCAACTCGTCAAACTCAAAACTCTCCTATCAAAGTATTAGAGGGTCTAAGTCTCTTGAAGTTTCTCGTCATTCATAACATCATACTACATATTTATAATGCAAACTTTGCTTTGATCATAAAATTAGGGGTATAACGGGTTTATATTGTAGTTCAAAAATATACCATATGATTATGATATGTAATAAATTAATAAATCATGATTCATTATATTTTCATCCAAAATGTTTGCGGTAACTCAAAATCATTTTCGCTGTTATTGCTATCATTGGACATACAGTAAGTATAAAGATTTCATATAACAGTAACAGTATCAGGACCAGCAAAACCATTTCCAACTCGTGATAGTATTGGAATGTATAACAATATTTGTATTCTCAAGTGTGTTTTGGATCCTAGAGTGCTTTGAGTAAAATTTGACTTGGATGCTGTTACTCTTATCATAAACGTGATGATTTGTAACCTATACTATTGTAAAGAAAAAATGAATTGATAATCCAGCACGCATTTTGTTTGAACGACAAATAATTTATTGTAAAATGAGTTGACGTCAAGCAGACTACCGTACACACTTCAATGTTTCAATAAAATAATATGAATATATATAATTGTACATCCAGTTGTCAATCCTTTTGTTCAGTTCTTTGTGTGATTGTGATTTATATTCTTTTTGATGACAAAGAATTGTAATGTTAACTAAAATATTTTTCTTGGAAAAGAAGTGTGATTTGATTTTGGACCATTTCTAAATCGTTCCTTCATCCTTTACTTGTAATTTTTCTCCAGTTTATGAAACAAAAATAGAAAATCAAAACGAGGCAGTTCTTAAAACCAAAATTTAAATCCAAATACAGTGTAGAGTAGCACTGAAATCTTGAACTATATGGGTATGAGATATGGTGGTGAGATGGCTGAGTAATTAGGGCAGAGGACTCTCATGGTGAAGATCATGAGTTCAAATCCCATCTCAGTCTCAGCCACTTCGGGGTTTTTTTCTTGGAAAAGAAATTTTACTCCAATTGCCTCGCTCGATCAAGGTATAGAAATAGGTACCAGCTTACAGCTGGGGAAGTAATCTGCGATAGACCTGCATCCTATCCAGAAGGCCTCCAGGCTCTTTAAGGGCTTTACTTCTCTATATGGATGAGAAGGGTCATAGTCATGGTTGATTTCCACAAGTTCAAACGCCATGTCACTGACACAGTTGAAATACTGATAAGTAAGATGTTTCGCTAAATGCATCTAGAAATCCCACACACAAATGTGGTAGTAGAATTAAAACAGTAAACAGATTCAAGTAGTAAGTAACGTGCAGTCTTCTCAAGCCAACTTCAAGAGAGAGAGAGAGGGGGTGGGGGAGAGGGAGGGAGGGAGAGAGAGAGAGAGAGACGGACAGCACAAAATAAGCTAAATACATAATGATACAAAACAGGGATGGAAAACAAGATATTTAATCCCATGTCAACTTCTTTCAGAATTTTGAGTTTGCAGTGACTCAAAATAAAACATTTGACTTTCCTCTCACAAGTCACTGGTGTCATAGAGTTTTTCAATCTGAGCCTGGATACCATTATTATCATTATATTTATAGAATAATATAATTAATGTGAGCGTACAACGTCCATCTTTTTAAAATTTGTTCCACACTTTGAGCAACTAACGTCTTGATCCTTAAACCCTAATAAACATTTGCGACATATAAGATGAGAGCATGGAGTAACGTATACAATATTTTCTGTCCCTAAAACCGCACCACATTCTAAACATGAACTACTGACATCATCTGTAGATACTTCGCATTGCTTTCTGTCTTTTTTAACGGAAGAGGCAGGTGCTAAAATGGAAAACAAAGCGCTGTCAAGGCTGTCCTTTAAACGAGAATCGTGCGATTCAAAATGTTTATTTTCTGATGACGAAGATTGATGATGAAGTTTGGATGATGAAGGCGAATCTTTGATGACACAATGATTTAAAACACCATGAGGTTGGCGTCCTTTTACTATTTTATCAGGTGACAAATCTATAATACCATTGACTGTTTTACTGTTGCTGCAAGAACTTTTCACACGTTTGTTTCCCATGGTGTTATTTTCACTGCTGTTACTGGTTGCTAATCTATAACAATTACCTGGAGTCCCAGTCCCACTAACAATTGACGAAACATGCATAGCTCTGTCATCAACTTTCCTTTTGCCTAAGAGACTTCGAAATGTTCCCTCTCTGAGAGTCCTTGGAATGGACGAAATAGATTTAATGTTGGAATTTGACATTAAAAACGAGTCAATTCTAGCCTTCAGGTCGACATTTGGAAGTGGTCTGATGACCTCCGAAAATTCTACCCCTGTAAAGGGGTCACGGGGTCGTCGGCCATGGGAGGCTTCGGAATCCGAAAAACGATCCAGGCTTGATTTGTCCACATTCTTTCCACTGGGAAGTATCATTGGAATCGTCATCACTTCACACGTTAACGGATCGAGAAACTCTTCGGGTATTTCAATATCATTACTCCTGTCCGATAACCGACAATTTTTTACATCATTGCTGCTGCCACTACAACTGCTATGCGAGTCCTCTCTGGTCCCACTCTCATCAGCGTTTAAGTCTGGTTGAGTTACAACAGGTGTAACAAAAGAGATATACTTTTTCTCTACAGACTCTCTCACTTCCTTACACACTGACGAGGAAACACAGCCCCAAATTTCAACATTACCAAGAGCAGGGGTTGATCCGTTTATAGTTCTTGCTATTTTCACCATAACATGAGATGCAGAAATTAAAAGTTCGGCTCTAGAGTGCCTCATTTCTGATTTAGTCTGACAGTTCATGTGATTGTTATCTTTATTCAACCATTTCTGATTAAAACGAAAGTTGTAGAAACAAACTTGTGACCTATTGCAATTTGTCATCTTCGATACTTGATAAAATGCTGGTAAAATGGATTGGTCTGAAGACGACTGATGCGAGTCTAAAACCTTTGCTTGTTCACGCGCTCTTCCATGTGAAGTTTTTGCACTAGGTTTAGTAGCACACAACAAATCTACTTGCAGTGATTGCTGCCTGCCAACATAGGGGTCCAGTAAAATATGAGAAATATTAACATTGCATGGAAAAGCAAAGGTCGTGTGAACAGGTGGTTTTACAAAATGTTCAGCAATGTAGCCCCTTCTACGTGTCATGAAATCTGTATTAATTAGATTAGTGCATTCATGGTCATCTGTGCTGACTTTGTCACAAGTCACTGTTGTTCCCAACACGTCAAGAGCAAAATTCAGCAACATGACGATGAAATCAGGTTTGAATCAAGTTGCCATCTACCGCCAACTACAATGATTTTATGCCACCATTTTTCAGTTCTGGAGACGAAAACAACAAGAAGATCATGATTTATAAACTTGAAACAGTAACTTCAAAATAATTAGCATTGCTTTAACTTTTCGAAGTGTCTATTGGTCAGGCCTGATGAAGACGGTTTATGTGATCATTCGTTGAAATATGAAAAGGCATTAAAAAGATCATAAATAAAAATGATAATATACTGGTGATGTTGACAGAAATACTGGTATAAATACATAGAAGGTGAAAGATGTACTATCGAAAGTAAAAATATTAATATATAAAATACAACATACATAAAATATACAACATCAAAAATAAAAAAACCAAAACAAAATTACCCAAAAGATAAAAAAACAACAAAAATTGAAAAATCATAAAAAGTAAAAGGATGACTTTGCAAAGTGTACTCGAGACTCGAGAGAAGGAGTGAGATGGAGAGAAGACATAGAGAGTGAGTGAGAGTGAGTGAGAGAGAGAGAGAGAGAGAGAGAGAGAGAGAGAGAGAGAGAGAGAGAGAGAGAGAG
>JARFNW010156776.1:0-18422 GCA_031763155.1 Dirona albolineata
ACTATTAAACCCTTTGTCAACAGGAAAAATACACATTCTAACGTGGTTGGGACGTGTCTTATCACAGGCACTGGTCACCGCATCGCATCGGTTATATTCACGGATCTCACCACGTCCTCTTTGTCTGCTATCATGAAAACCTCGGAATAACGACACCCCTGGATAACGACATAGTTTTCCTGTCCCGGGTGATGTCGTTATCCGGAAGTTGCACTGTAAATATATGGAACTCTCACAAAGTAATGATTGATTTATCCAAAGTGAATTTATTTTGTAAGTAAGTTTATGGGAAAATCTTAGTAAAATAGTGCACCTAGTAATGTGCACCAACCAAAGCCAAAACACTATTTTTGCTTGCTGTGGTAGATTTCATCATCATTCAAAACTTTTGCAATCTCTGTATTACTATTGCTTTCTTTCACTGCATACCATTGTCAAAACATACTAAAACATGATAAATGATAGTTAAAATGGCCTAGCATGACATTCAATGTTGTGTTGGATTATGTTAGTAATAATAATAATATGATTTTACCATGGCACAGTTTTTCAAAACAAGAAAAACATTCTACAATAAAGACATACAGTACAAGTGTAAGTCGACTTTTAAGAGTATCTTTTTGTAAGAGATGTATGGTTATTGATTTAGTTGTTTATTTTATTTTATTTTTTTAATATCTACAGATATTCATGCTGCTGTTTGTTTTTGCCAAAAGACAAATCATGCGATTTGCATTAAAATCAGCTAGGAAGCCTCATGTCAATATTGGTTCAGATGCTCCCAAGGTAAAGATTATAATATTCTACACTTATATTGTGCACAATCCCCTGTATAGTCAGGGCTTGAGGCGCATCACATAAACACACAATATAATGCTATACTTATGATGCATGCTCAAAGGGTTCGGCCTCTTTTTCGAGGATTTTCTGTATGTCTAAAGAGAATTTAAGTAATAGATTTTGAGTTTCTTCTTAAAATCCTCTAGGTGTTGTGATTCTCTAGTTGAGAGAGGTTCTTGTGAGTCCCAAACTTTAACTTTAATGTTAAGAAAGTGTCAACATTTTTACCCTCATCAAATCGAATGGGACATTGTTCGCTAGGGGAACAAGTCAGCTGAAACAAACTTGCTTGCTTCACATTGCTTGTTCATGACAATTTCATTGAACGGTAGATTATCTCTCCGCTCAAAGTAAAAAGAATAATATTTTTAAAAACCTGCACCATATATGAATTTAGCTGACAGCCACTTTTACCAGGGCGGTGTCAAGGTCAAAGCAAGACAAAGGTGTCGATGTGCATTAAGATGAGAGACCTTGTGCAGTGACATGCTGTGGGTACACAGGCCTTCCATCCATACGGATGTAATCTGTATTATACAGTTGTTGATTTTGTTCTACTTTTGGCCTATTTTCAGATATTTTTTTCCACTGGATACAGATTTCTTTCATTGAAATTAATGCCTCAAAATGTGTTTTGAGTTACAATTTTTCATGAAGTGTGTTAATAATGATGTGCTGACTGATTGATACAGATATACATTCAAACAAAGTGTTACATTATATCATACACTTTTAAAAGGTTTTCAAAGAAGAGCACATATTTACATGTAATTTAATGTATATTCCATCGCAGGACCTAAGGGAAAAAATTCACCAATGTTTGGAAAGGACGAAAGGTCTTTGTTTTGATCCTCTGCTGCTATCTGAGGAGGTTCAGAACATGGCGCAGTCAAGTATGTTTCTTAAATTTCCCTCCATTAATCACTCTCTCTTGTTTAGATATTTCATTCCTCTCAATCTTGATCCCCTTTTCGAAAACCATATTTCCTAATGCATGTTGCATTTAATCATGATATGATGATGTATAATGTGCTGAAGAGAGCATGAAAAGGATTTAGTCACATTCTTCATTACATCTCTGGGACATTGAAATTTGTTTGATATTATTTTTCATTCATTTGAGATCTCTGCAACATTTGTTTATCAATATCATCATTCTTCATCATCATCTGGTCGAGTATTCTCCTCGGATATTGATGGAACGCCGGATCTTCTTGTCACTCATGCAAGTCTTCAGCTCGCTTGCAGTCAGACCAGTGTCTTTCCTTAGCAGGTCTACGTAGCTAATCTGTTGTCCTCCACGTTCTGAATGCCCATGGGTTGGCTCCCGTAGAATGGTGTTGCTTACTGGGGCGTCCTTTTGTCTGAAGCTGTGGCCTGCAAATTTTAGCCTCCTGCTGTAAATCTTCACCGAGACTTTTGGGATGTTGCCATACAGATCCCTGTTTGAAACAAAATCATCCCACCTTACATATATTTGTTTTATTTTATATCGCTGGAACTATTGTTTAAATGTCATTACGTTGATTTGAGATGGCTGGAAGATTTATTAATAGGAGCACTTTGCTTATTCTGAGCACAAAAAGATCAAAGTTCTGTAGGCTTTTGTAGTATAGAAGCACATAATAAGATATAAAAGATATACTTTATTTTCATCCCATTAGGGAAATTTGTTTTACAGACGCATAACACACAGAGCATCACAGTATTGAAATAATAATAATAAATGAATAATATATTCATAACAATCAAAATTCACGGGGAAGGTAGTATGGTCGAATGTTCAGAGATTATATTTCGAGATTGGTGTTTCATGTGTGTTTTATTACTTAAATATTGTTGTGCGCACTCCTCCTCCACACTTTTTTATTGTTGATGTTCGGTCGCCTCTCATAAGAGCAAAGTCGTTGTAATGGATAGTATATTTGCAGCAGTGCATTAAATGGTGTAACAACATGCTCATTAATTAAAATATGATACATGTTTAAAAATTTTGTTTTGTTTTTTTCTCTTTAATTACAGATGAAAATCATTACTATCATCGAATGAAGGCATTGGATGCTTTTTCAAATGCAGGTTGGTTAATCTTGATGTGATACAACTATTTGGTACTATTCTATACTGTAATTTTTTAAATTGTTGTCTTGCCATCAAATTTCTTTGAGCTGAACGGTATGCAGACTAGATGGACGTGGAAAGATAGGTTTCCCAAAATTCTCCCTCCTAGCTGATTAATTTCTAATCTGACACTTATAGGCTACACATCATACCTTACTCTGTAAGTTACAGCTTGTCTTGCACCATTTGAATTCAGACGAGGCATGTTCAGTAGAGAGCAAAATAAGATGACAGAAGGCCCTTTGGTACATTTTGTTTATGGCAAAGTCAGCTTGGACAAAAATGCATGTATGTCTGACGTCTCAATGCATGAGGAATGCTTGCACCCAATGAACCCGGTGGTCAAACATAGACTTGCAATAAATTGTAACACTTTCATAAGCCATGGGTGAAAATATTACGATAATTCGTTGTGAAAGAAAGACATGATAAGATAAAAACAAATATTGTTCATTAAATCTGTTCTGCTAACATCCCTTGTCATATTTTGTGTCTTATTTTAGTGACAACACTGCAATGGAGTGATTCCTCTGTGCCGAGGCGGGAGGCGAAGCACACAATCCAACTCTACCTCTACTGTCTGTGTCCTTCAGCTGCTGGAAGCAAAGATGCAGTCATCATTGAAAAGTTTGCTCAAGCCTATAAACAGGCCAGGCACAGTCCTAATGTTAGTTTTTATTGGCTGTATCCCAGTCACAATTTCACTTTTATGCACTATAATTGAAGCACTTTGCATAATATAAACATCAGTCAATTTTTTAATGACAAAATTTGGGACAACATGGAAGTTAAAATGGGGTGAAGTATAAGGCATTAGGCCTTAGGCCTTAGCCCTCAACAAACTTTAAATTATTGATGTAAAACCAAAAATGTTTAGGCTTTAATGAACCTGTATGGTAGGGAGCAGGGTTACCAAATTTTATTGTTTCATCTACCCTTGGTATCTGCTGTTAATTATTCCTCCCCAGGTATATTCATCATGTTTTATGATTTATAATTATTTTTTTTCCAACAGATTTTTGGTGAAGCTGCATTCATTAGATACATGGTACTTTTGGACAAAGTTATACGTTTGTGAGTATACACCACCACACTTTAAAACTCATAATAAAAATAAAAGTTTCCTCCATGACCATTTTTATTTCTCAAAATACTCATCACCTGCTTGTCTTTAATTTCTGATGCAGAGTCTTTCTATTTCTAGCCATGTGTAAGGTGTTGAGTGGTGTAAGTCCTCATTGACATTTGGATTTACTTCCATTTGTCATTTGCACCCTTCAGAGCTTAACACATGGCTGGCCCCTACACTGCTTTTCGCGGTATACAGGGGACTCGATAAACAAACAAACAAACAAGTGTAGTTTGTAGTTTCACTTAGACATGCTGGTCTCGATTTGGACCCATTGCCGTTAAATTCTGAGATCCCTTCGGTTGTAATTGAAAGCAGCGTCGTCATTGACCCAAACTTTCATTCGCGCCTATCAGGCAGCGTTTATTGTATTAAATTCCCAACTAAGTGATCCGTTGCTTTCCCGGGGCAAATGTGGCAATCTGTAAAGCGTTTAGGGCACGGTGATGATCGTGAATAAGCGCTAGGTATATCCATGTTAGTCATTAAATATCGATAATAATAGTAATAGGGAAGTAGGTACAGTACAGTATCAATATCCAGGGGGGTGGGGCAGAAAAATTATTGCCAATGGTGGGGATCAATCTTATATTCTGCAACATAGCCTCGCCTAATCAGAATTAGTTCAGTGGTAGGGTATCTGATGAGAACAGAGAAATGCCCTGGAACAGGGAACATTCCAGCAGAGCTTCTTATAAATGGAGGTGAGATTGTGACGGGCAAAAATGACAATCTGCCAGAAGGTTAGATTAATGGATACATAATTGGTGTCCTATTGAAGCTAATGGTGTGATAAGTATTGACAACAACAACAACAACAACAAATAAAAAAATAAAAAAAATAAAAAATAGGTGCGCAGCTTGGAAAAGACAAAACAAATCGAAATAGGTTCCGACCAAAGACCTTCATCAAGCGACGAGACAAAGAGGGACAGTTACAAGTTACATTTAAAACATGAGCGCAGGGGGAAAAGCTTCCAGGAGGAAAAAAATAGAGAACGGGACGAATGGAATGAGAAGAAGTAGAAGGAAAAGGAAAATCATTTTGAAAAAGGATGAATTGTACTTCTGGGGGCTTTAGCCCCCACACCCATGTATTAAATGTAATTGTCCATCTTTGTTTCGCCACTTGACTGAGACCTTTGGCCGAAATACCAATTATTGTTCAATTTTGTCTTTTGGAATGACGCGTTCCTTTTTTGATTTATTTTGTTGGGTTGTTTTGTTGTTGGTTTTCTTTTTTTTGGGGGGGGGGGGGTTGTTTTTTTGTTTGTTGTTTGTTATGTTTTTTTTTTGGGCATTTCTTTTACATCTTTGTATCCCTCATAGAACAATAACAATTATCACAAAGATGAGTATGACGTTGCTTCAATTTCAATTCTGGATGAGGTATTGCCAAATGCATGTTTGTTGTCAGGAAGGCATGGATTATTGAGTCTTTGGGGAATTTTTTTCTTGAGCATGCCAAGAGCTGGTAATTTGAGCACCCACGCTCATTGTGCATTGATGGCACTCCCCAATTGTTCTGTATGTCCTGCTAAAATGAGCTTTAAAAACAAATTAAAGTTCGTTGCTGTGTGGTGTAGTTTTACAAACAAAAACAAAAAAATACCTCCAACTCTTAGGATTTGTCTGTCATTTTTGGCTCATAGCTACATAGCTGTATGATGTATAGTAAGTTTGGTTCATTGGATCTCGAAGTATTTAAGTTTGTTGTTAAGGTGCTTAATGTACCTGTCTTTCTTCAACGACTTATAACTTATGAAAGCACGTATTATGTAGTATTCCTGAAGTTTGAAAATTTGAAATTCCTAATATAAATATATATATTATGTTGCAAGAAATGACCGCAAAGATAACTGTTTAGTTCGTCTGGTAAACCTTTGGTTGCTACCGGTGCCCAAAAACAACCGCACTTAACACAGTGTAAGGGACCAGGACCAGCTCTGAGTATGGCTCTAAACAGAGTAAACAACATGTTTTTCTAATTTAGAAAATGATTACATGAGTGAAAGATGTTTCAGTTATTTTAGTCTAGTCTAGCTACGTACTACGTTTCCTCCTGTATGATTTAGTTTGTCAAGTTTTACGTGACGCGATGCATTAATAGTAATAGCTTATCGATGATCGTACGTAATTTGTGGGCTGATCTTTTTACAACGAACACTGAAAAATGCGAATATATTTGAATGGGAAAAATATTCTTATTCTAATATCTACATGTTTCCAGGTCATTAAGATCTAGGATACGAGGGTCCATTCAAAGTCAAATTCCCCCGGGGTGAGGGTGTCCACTAGACTTATTCTGTGGGCCCTGGCACAAAACCCAGCAATAACTGATTTTTATTGTTTGTTTGTTTATCGAGTTCCCTTTATACCGCAATAAGCAGTGTAGGGGCCTGCCATATGTCAAGCTCTGAAAGGTGTACATGACAAATGGAAGTAAATCCTAATGTCAATGAGGACTTACACCACTCATCACCTAACACATGGCTAGAAAGACTCTGCATGAGGAATTAAAGACGAGCAGGTGATGAGCCCACTGCATCTGATTTTTATTACTCTTCCAATACAATTTGACGAGGAAATTTGCTGCGTCTTGCCCCTGGCGCCCTAGACACAAAGTGCCTGTTCTGCTTTAGGCTTTAGGCCTAAATAATCTATTATTATTTTTATTATCCATACCTGTGTTTTCCCATTTCGTTTCCATTCGCACCAACATGTATCAATTTTCCCACATGGCCATTGTGCTGAACTAGACAGGTCAATCTGGGTCAATCTACAACTTTCATACCCACAATGCCTTTTTAGTATCGTCGAGGCTGAAACGTCACGACGGTGGACGTGAACGAAGCGGTCGCGTAGATAAATTACTCTAGGGTTTTAATCTGTCCGATATCTCC
The DNA here is from genome assembly GCA_031763155.1 of Dirona albolineata. Classification (NCBI taxonomy): domain Eukaryota; kingdom Metazoa; phylum Mollusca; class Gastropoda; order Nudibranchia; family Dironidae; genus Dirona; species Dirona albolineata. The sequence goes on from JARFNW010156776.1 coordinate 6,991, forward strand.
GCCATTTATTAGCATCTGTCATAGGCATTTGTTAAAGTAACACTGGCATTCTTTGTCGGTGAAGTAATTGTAATATCCTCACTTATTGCTCTTTCATATTCATCCGAATTCACGACAATCTGTCGGCGGAGCGGTCAGCCATTGGAACATTTCACAAAATGATTTGAGAGGGAGGGGCTAATGAAATACATGGGAAAAGGACTCATTTGGTCTTACATTTACATACTCACTTAAATCGTCTGACAAAAACAACAAAGTACGTGTTTACAATGTCGAAGAGAAGAAAAACCTACGACGACGAATTTGACGCAAGGTCGTACGCCCATCTTACACCACACAGCTCGCACACGCAATCGAGCCATAATGGTAACTCGAAGAAACGATCGAAAAAGAAGAAAAGTCATAAACACAAGTCTAAGGATAGGGAAGAACGTCCACAGTTACAAAAATCTCTCGTTGACTATGACGATATAAGCTCGGATTCGGACATCGTCGCAACTTCTTCTCCCCCTTCATCAAGAACAGCAAGCCATCAACATTCTTCAAATCGCACCAGCAGTCATTCTCATCGAGGGTCGACCCAATCTTCTCATCACCATAGTCACAGTCATGGCTCTGGAAAACGGGCTCTTTCTCCTGCAACAGCCCTCAGACTTTATCGCAGTGATCGAAGTCGGAGTAGATCCCCCAGAGATCACGATAATTATGACTACAACAGTCCACGACAGAGAACGAGCAAGAGCAGCCGGAAAAAACAGAAACGATCTAGACGGGAGTCGCCTGAAGTTGATTCTTATAACCAACGGAGTAGTAAACACAGTTCTTTTTCAAAGACTCAGACTCAGGAGGTGGAAAAGGATTACCCCCGTGCATATGCTGATCTGCCAAAAGCATACAGTACAGGAGTTACAAAAGACGACAACAGAAGACCGAGGAGTCCAAGCCCTTACTACAAACATGACAAAAGGGCAAGGAAGTCTTCCCGAAGTCCTAGCAACCGGTGAGTACACTTTACTACTTTAGCTTTATAATTATGATGATAGTCCTCAGACTCAGACCTCGGGTCAATTATTGGAAAATGTATCTACGGTTTCTTCTCGCAAGTACATAGGCCTACTTGCCCATCCATATTTATCTCATCAATCAGCCTCTAAACCTCCTACAGAGAGCAGAGTAGAGCATAGTATTTAGTATAGTATAGCAACTGACTTCTTGATTGAACGTGAGCTAAAACTAAGAAAAGAAAGAAAGTTATAGACTCACTTTTCTTCTACTCTCTAGAATTCTAGTCTAGAGTTCGGACTATTATTATTATTGTCTCTAATTTAAAAAGTAAAGTAAAGTCCTTTCGAGTGAGGCTCGTATTATTAGAGTTAGAGTGATAGTATAGAGAATAAAGCCGGTGCTTATCCCGGTTTCCGTAGCGTGAAAGTGAAGCGGACTGAGTGACAATATACGATACAGCTGGTACCCATGATTTTTACATCTGGGTTGAGTGAGAGTGAGGCAATTAGAGAAAAGTTTCTTGCCCAAGAAAAACAAAGTGATAGTGATAGGATTCGAACCCACGACCTTCGCCATGAGTATGAGAGTCTGCTGTCCTTTACTAACCTCTAGGCCACCTCGCCTCCATATATGCCATGGCATCTGTTTAAAATTAAAGTCATAGAGACAGTAGTAGTAGTACTCGTAGTAGTACACACAGTAGTGGTAGTGTCCAAGTCCCAAGTCTAATAATGAAATGTGAAAGTTTAGCCCTAGACTTGGTGTTTGTATTGCATGGGTCATAATGGGTGTATCATGTTCAAATTTCAATGCCTACTTCAGCAGCTTTGTATAGCTACGCCCACCACAGGTGGGAGATATGGAGATGATGCTAATTAATTAGAAAGATTTGAAGGTGGTTTCATGGGTAACGGCATGGACGTCACACACTGAAAAATACCTCTTTGTCTAAACTTGCGACGTCAGATCGTCTGTTAGGTATGGCAGAAAAAAATGAATGTGAAGCTACCTGGATGACTGCAATTCAAAGTTTAGTTGGGCGTGAGCTTTAGGTAAAAGTAAAGCTTAGTAAAAAAGCACTGTATGTACCCCTTCAATATTGCATATGTTCCCTCGTACTTACCCCTTTTTTATTGTTTGCATTTTTTTAGAAGGTACAAATTTAGTTACTTATTAGTCTAGTGTAATCACCATATTATAGTCTACAGATGTCGTTTTGGATTTTAAAAAAAAATAACACTGAAAGGTTACTAAGTTCAAAGGTATTGATAAAGAATAAAGAAAGAAAATCATGTTTTTAGAAGAAATCTATCCCATGATCTGTGTATGATGATAGTTTTAAGAGCAAAAGTTGTCCCTAAAACAAATCAGCTGCCGACAGCTTTTACTTTTAAACACTTTTCATCTTTCATTATTATGCGCAGAGCATTACTTTGACTTTGCCACAGTAGCCCCTCTTGCATAGTAATATGTATCTTTGCAAGAGTCTTGCCTCCCTGTGGTGAGACCATGCGCTGCACTTACAAAGCTCCCACCTCACAAGTTGCAAGGCTTTTGGCACTTCCACTGTCTTACCTAACCAGTAGGCTTACTGGATTTGCCTTCCGCAGCAATTTACAATAGAACTGCTAGCCATGCATAGCTTCAGGGCTCACGGAAATGGAACAAAGCTTCAGGTTTTTTTTCTGTGTATTGGTAGGATTCCGATAGACCCATACACCGGGGGTTGAGTGAGGACAGGAAGACAAATCTTTCCTGAGTGTGAGGTTGCTACAAGAGCTAAATACGATGCCATTACCCTTGCCCTTACCTCACAAGAGGAACGAAATCTGTAACTGTTGGATTAGTCGCATCATTAAAGTGAAAATGTTGATCAGTGCAAAGTGTCTAAGGATGTTGTTGCACTGTTTCATTTCTTTGAAGTGAAAGAGAATCTGAGAAAAACAAAACCCATCTGATAATCACTAGGTATATCTGACCCGGTTATGCAAAGTAAAACTGTTACACCGCTGTAACTTTAAAATCACAATGCTTAGGGTGTTCCAAAGGTCCTGTCCTACCGTTGCGTCAAGAGCCTGCTCAACATTCAAAGTAGAGGCAGTGAAATATTTAATTTTGGGCTTCTGCTTGTAGTGTAGGATTCCTGAAACAAATTTTAAAATTCTTGATTCACATGCCAGTCAGTGAGCACAAATAGTTAATTTTAGGATTAATGGCAGTAGAGAAGCAATAACATCCACAGTGTACTGCTGGCAAATGCATTAGGTACTTTAATCAAATCTGGCATTATCTTGAAAATAGTTTTGTTTCAAGTACAGAGAAGGGGTATAGTGATTTCACTAGCATATATTCATATAGTAAATGGAGGCTCGCATCACGAAAAGAGCTTTGCAATACTGTTACATTTTATCCTGTTAGTAGTGTTAGCTAGGGTGGTGAAGTATAGTCAAAAGATGACCTTCTTGGATGATGGACATGTTCCAAGTTGTCATGTAAAAGATCTTTCAGAAATGTGAAATGCAAAGAATGCCATAGTCTTCCCTCTCTGAAGATGTACAATGCTCCCTGTGATTTTGGCATACCTGCCTGCCAACTGTCAGAAAAGCAAGCATGCAGCTGGTAAAGCACAGCATATACACTAATGTACAATAAAATGCATTGATTTGCAATACTAATATAGCAGGCTGATCCTCTGCTCGTTAAAAATTCTTGATTTTCAGTTAAAAATCATGACAACACACAGTGCAGACCTCTTATAACGGCATTAATGCGATCAATGCTAAATTATAGATGTTTTGTATGTGAATGTTGTAAGAGATGTCATCAATTTACTTAAATAAGTTATATCTATAGAGCATTGCGAGGCAGGAAAGTGTTACCTGGGCAACATTTATAATTAGTGATTTTATGAAAGAGAGAAAAGGCTGGATTTGAACCACCAGTATGGTGAAATGCTGTAATAAGCAAAACCGCTTTTCATTGGAAAGTAGGATTTATATATATATACAGTCTGAACTTCACCGGTGTTCATTGCATTGTCTCTCATCTGAATTATGCATTATTTTGGCAGCGTGTTGCCAACAAAGGAAAAAGAGAAGATGATGTCTTCAAAACTTTACAAACTTTACATCTTAAGTATTTTATTTTTAATCTCATCCATTTTAGTTTTTAAAGGTCACTGTCATCAGCAATGCTTTTATGATAAATAATGAAATATTGTTTGCTTTTTTATAATTTTACAGGAAGCACAAACATTCAAGAAATGTTGAAAGCCCAAGTCGATACTCCAAGAAATCAAATAGATCGCCTTCTCCAGGAAGGGCTCAAACAAACTTTAGTCCATCTAGAGCTTCATTTTCCTCGAGAGGAAGGATAAGCAACACTCAAAGTTTACAATATGCCACAAGTTTGGCAGCTGAATTGAGTAAACATAAAAAAGCCAGAGAAAATAAAAACAAAAAACTTAATCAGGATGTGATGTCAGTGGATAGTAAAACAACGTCCCCAGATTTGGAAGTCATCAGTAGATCTCCCACACCCGTGTCTTGCACACCCAAAAAAGAGGTGTCTCGTACCATTCCAAAATCTCCACCTCCTCCTGTTCAACCCTGGTCAGGGCCTAAACGAGAGAAAGTTATCATGACCGAAAGGAAACAGCATGAAATCTCTGGGAAGGGTGTACCAAAAGTGTATGACCTGCATAGTGCTGTTGAACAAAAGCCTCCTCGTAATAGTCACAATATATCAACGCTGCCACAGTTGCCACTACCTGAAGTTCATCCTGAAGATCATCCTGAAGATGAAGCAGAACTGGATCAGAGTCCTTATGAGTAAGCTTTTAATTTATTGAATTTATCTTTTATACTTTATTTATAAAATTTTAATTATGCAGCAATCTGAATGTTACATTTTGGTACTTAACGTTACATTTTCATTAGTTTTGTGAGATTTGGTGCCAGGTTTGTTTGTTTGGTGTTTTTTTGTTTGTCTATAGACAATTAAACGACTGAATTTTTAAATTATAATTGTTCCCGGATGCTATGAATGTCATCTGAGGCTCAGTAATCATTCACATTTACTCCTCAATTTTTAAGCAATGTCATTATAAAGTAAACGAAGGAATGAGGCCTGCCAGAAACTAAAAATCCAAATAAGAGGGATGCATGAAAATAAAGGGTGTGAAAATGATATAGTCCCCAAGTGTAAAGCAAAGAACGTTTGACAAGGTTAATCAATACAATGGGGTGAACCCCTGCTTGTCTTAAAATCTTGATCCATATATTTTCCAGCTCTGTATCATGCCATGTGCACTGATTGGGCGCAGACTTGCACTCACTTGGATAAATGTTATCTGCGCCTGCACATTGCCTTCTGCCATGTATACTTTCCTTGGCCAGGCAGATTATTTGGTCCCTACACTGTTTCATCACAGTAAAGAATGGAATTGATATCAAACAATCTTACTTGTGTGTTGTATTAGTAGAATAAGAACATTTTTCAAAGGTTTCATATTTCGTATGTGCCGTGTTGTACAAGATTTTTTAAATGGTGAAAAAAATTACCGTCAAGCATCTGCATAAAATGAGCAATCCTCCATTTGTGACTGAATGTTTGACCAACACGACTGCTGTTGTTTTGTTTTTGTTATTTTTTCTGTTTTAAGGTTAAACAAATTTACACTGATATGACCACAGTCATTCCTACATGATGCTCAATGTCTCTTTTGGATTCCGTTTTATCTTTCTCAAATGTAGAATCCTGAACCTCCATTCATATTTCATTCAAGAATATTTTTTTTGTATCCTGTTTTTCAATTTGAAGACCCTTCCCTTGAATGTTTTCTCTGCTCACAATTTTCCCTGTATTACATGTGTGTTTGAAATAAACTGAGGATTGACAATGAATATTTGCTATATAACATTTTATTTTAATTTTGCAGAGAGATGAAGTTCGATGAGCGAAAAGAAAAGTCATCCAGACCGAAAGGAATCCGTGATCTGCCACTACCTCCTATCGTAGATGAACCTGACCAGGAGAATGATGAACCTGAGGTTAAATTACCAAAGAAAGAAGAGACTCAAAAATTCAAGCGTCCAAAGTATGTTGGATGGGGTGTCATTATTTCATCAGTATTTGCATGTTTATAAAAAATGATTTCTTTAACCAGGGTTGTCATATCTTTAACACCTTTTGGATTGTCCTCATTAGCGGATCTGTCTTGCTTAAACTTTTTTAGTTAGCTTATATATCCTTCTTGTGTTTAATATGAAGCACAAATGATAATTAGGGTTCCAGTTTATTAATTCAAATATTCCACTGTTGTAACCCTAACCCACAAATCCAAGAATATCTTGGATGTGATAGGAAGGTCAGGGATTCCTGTCTCTTTATTATTGATAAAATAAAATCGCCTTGTATTGAAGGAAATCAAAAGCTAGCAAGCTCTGCAGTGATACACAAAGTCAAATTCTGCCTCAGTTGAGACCTGTGCTCCATTAAAGTCGTTTATTTTCGGGTAAAAAAAATAAGGGAATGTTAAAAACTCTTACATATATATATCATAAAGATATCTATTTTTTCCCTGTTTCCTGAATCGTGTTTACTAGGAGTGAGAGCTTAAAATCTAGGCCTGACTACCTCATGTCAGCAGAGTTGGGCTGTTATTTTTTCGTCATATATGAATGATTTTATGACTAATTTCAGATTATGCCATCACAGAAGATACAATGACAGACAAGGCGATTGGGGAGAGAGATGTGTTGATGTATTCAACATATTACAAATCATCGGAGAAGGAACATATGGCCAAGTGTATAAAGCTAGAGATATAACTTTGGGTGAGCATTGTATTTATCATGAGTCAATGATTACCAAAATCTGTGCTGTGAAAAAAAAAAGAAAATCACAAAGTAAAATAACATTTGTGTGAGAGCCCTTCTCAATCCTCTTGTATTTTTAAATAAAACTTCTAGTTAGTCTTAGTCTTGTTTTGATGTGTGTTGAAGCTGGATATATGATATACAAATCAAATTTCTTGAGAAATTAATGCCAGTTCACCAAATCACAAAAGAAAACCTGAAAAATCTCTAACATTGTAGTAGTTATGAATTAATTTGAGGGATGAAGTTATTGCAGTTCATTGTTTTATGAAATTTAAATGCTGTAGGCATTGTGTTTCATTATATGTGTTGATAACTGGTTGAATTGTTGTTTAGTTTCCATGACTACTGAATTGGTATATTATTTCTATTAAGCATTATTTTCAAAGTAAGTTTTGTATAATGTATAGTTCTGATTTTACAAAATAAAGTATGAAGATGATTTTGGCATTTATTTTTCAGATATGTTAGTTGCTTTGAAAAAAGTACGATTGGAAAATGAAAAAGAAGGCTTTCCAATCACTGCTGTTCGAGAGATAAAGATTTTAAAACAACTTCAACATCCAAATATTGTAAATCTGAAGGAGATTGTCACAGACAAACAGGATGCAATGGATTTTCGAAAAGATAAAGGTCAGTGTCGTAGCTTTTTAAAAATAAAATCCAGATGTGTTGATTGAATTAGCAAATATTTTACATTGATTGGTGACTTTTGTTTGGGAACCATTTTGAGTATCAGTGACTCTCTTTTCATGTTTCCGTACATGACACACTCACAAGTCTTTTACTGAAGACAAAAGTGATCTCATCTTTTTTTAAATTGAGCGGGTGCATCAGCAGATCTAGTTGTTTGTCATAATTTGGGTCATGTTGATTTTCTTGTAATAATTGTCAGTGAATTGTGAAGTGTTGGCAGACTTTCCAAAAATTTTTGTTAACTCATTCCTTCCGACCCGTCCAGTTTCTAGTCCTGGATTTCCAGGGTAAGGGAGATGTGTTAAAAATGAAAAAAAATTGCATTTTTCACTCGTTTTTCCCTTTTGTCACTGCTTATGGTCAATCTGATCTAATTCCCCCATCATCCTCATCGCTTACATTTATATCGATATCTGATTCATTCTCGTCATCCAAGAAATCATTATCAACCAAACCAAAGACAGGAGATAGTGAAAGGCAAGGCCATAACAGAAAGTTCGATTGCACAGCGCAGGAAGGAATGAAAGTAGTGACATCCAGGTTTTTTTTTCATAAAATACCAGAAATATTGCGGAAAACGAGAGTATAAGCAGAAATATCGTCAACTGCAAGACTTTGTTGTTATGGGCGTTTAGAAAGTGAAAGTACTTTTGTGATGTGTCTATGTCGCATTGTGTCGCATCAGGAAGGAAGCGTCAATGTTGCATTAGGAAGGAATGAGTTAAAGTTAAAAACTTATTATTACAATTTCCTCACATAGATTAATAAGAGTTAAGAATGTCAAATAATTTTATAAATGCAAGTCTTGTGTGCTCATTTTCAGCAGTTATTTTACTGATGAATTTTCATTTACTTTCAAACTTACAGGGTCTGGCTCATTCTACCTTGTCTTTGAATACATGGACCATGATTTGATGGGACTTCTAGAATCAGGCCTGGTCACATTTCATGAACAAAATATTGCCTCATTTATGAAACAGCTTCTCCAGGGACTTCAGTACTGCCATAGGAAAAACTTCCTGCACCGTGATATCAAATGTTCCAATATTCTTTTAAATAATAGGTAATAACACCTTTACATTCCAAATATTATATTTCTCTGATGTTCTCTAACAGAGTTAGTTTATTGGATTTTATGAGATTTCACTGATAAATAACACTTTATTGTTGGCATGTCAAGATGTTAAGGAAATTCCCTTTGTACAAAAAATAGTTATTTAAAAGTGAGAAATAAAGACAGACAATTTGTAAAACAACTACAGTATTATGAACAATTCTTAACAACTCTTGCAGTTGCGGTCTTTTACATCAATGCCTGTCTAATTATTGATTAATTTGACTGCCCAGTACAGTTGTATGGAAATGAACCATGGGGATGTTAGTTTCCCTCATATCGTTGATAGCTGGATCAATTTGGGCTATGAAGATCCCTGGTTAGAATGATAGGTTGGACAGATTTCTGTACATATCCAGCTTTCATATGCCCCTTGTCATTATTACAAAGTTCATCTTTTTATTTCACCCTTATTTTTTTAAGTCACTGAGCCTTAAGCGAAACCCTCTGCAAAAATGTTGGAGAGCACAGTTAATTGTCAAATCTTAGCATTTAACATCTTTAATTTATATTCTCAAAGGCTTCCACAAAAGAGGGACAGAAGTGCTTATTGTAAATTTATTTAGCTCTCCATTTTTTTCATCTCATTCTTATCTTTGACATGTGGTTTTCAGGGGCCAGATAAAATTGGCTGATTTGGGACTGGCGAGATATTTTCATGCTGAGGACAAAGAACGTCTATATACAAACAAAGTGATTACATTGTGGTATCGACCACCGGAGCTTCTCCTTGGGGAGGAAAGATATGGACCAGCTATTGATATCTGGAGCTTGGGGTATTGATATCTTGTTACATTTATGTGTGAAAGTATTATATTTGGCGTGAATGTACACTCAAACTTTGTTATACCGCCAACCGCAGGAACATTAGAAAGTTGGCGGTATAGAGTAAATGGCGGTATAGAGTAAATGGCGGTTTATATGGAGTGCAGAACAACGGAGGTTACATATTGCGTGTGTGCCGCCGCATCATGCCCTGGGACAATTGCATTGAAATTCCACATTCCTCATGCCTGTACCGAGCAGCCAATATTGGTCACTTCCTAGTCAATGCTTGTGTCAGTCAGGGACCCTGAGTCTACTTTTACTTATCTACTGTCTGTTTATAGCCATTTTCGGAATGCAATATTTAACTCAATAAATGTGCCCTATGGACTATTGGTAGATGGCTGTATTCTGAATTATTTCACTTGTATAGTGACTGATTAGTACCACACTCAAAAGCAGACGGTATGCGACGATGGCGGTTTAGCGGAAGGCGGTAAAGGGAGGTTTGAGTTAACCATATTCAATGTTATTAAATGTGCTCAGACCAAATGTTTTTAATTTGATTTATTAAAGTGACAGTAACATTGCTGCTCTTGATACAATTCTGTTAAGATTTTAAAAGCCAACCTCAAAGTACAACTGCTGTGTGTTGAGTGTGATAGAGTGACTGAAATTTGCATTATCATACTGCACACCTACCTATCATGTCTTGATATTCATGAATAAAATGAAATGACTTTGTTTCTAACTGTGGTTCCTTAACAAGTATAGTGGAATAGCCCTGTCGTATTTGTGTATTTCCCATTTTTATTTATTATTCATTTAAATTGAAAAGGATAGAGGATAATTTTGTGTTAGTTTATCAGTCGTGACAATGTTTTTACTTGGTTTCTTAGATTTCTAAATGTGCTGCCATGCTGAATGGAAAATTATTACAATATGAAGTTTTCTTTGCTCTTTTCTATTGTTTAGGTGCATTCTTGGGGAATTATTCACAAAAAAGCCAATCTTTCAAGCAAAGGAAGAGTTTGCTCAGTTGGAGCTGATTAGTCGAACTTGTGGCTCTCCTTGTCCTGCAAACTGGCCAGAAGTCATCAAGCTGCCTTTATTCCATAGTTTCAAACCTAAGAGGCAACATAGAAGGCGACTACGAGAAGAGTTTTCTTTGTGAGTATCTTTACTGATTTGTCATGTCTCCACTAATAGATCCACTTGTCTAGTCTTTTTCTTTAATTAATGTGTTTTTGTAATAGAATGACTCTACTAGTCCTATTTATTAAAAATGATAAAGTAGTCTCTGCTGAAGGCGTGGGCAAAATATAATTGCGCTTTTATGCTGTGACATTAGTCATTAAAAAACCAACTGCACAATGTGCTTGAAAGAAATGCGCATGCTTTTTATACAGTATATTATATTGTACAACTTTACTATGTGGTAGTGGAGCTTATTTAGACCTTGTTTGAAGTGTTATTGATGATGGTTATAAAAATTTTTCCTTTAAATTTTATCAAGAAAATTTGGTAATGACTTAATTAGAATTTTATGATTTTTGGTGGAAAGCTGGAAATCATATTCATTAAAACTAACACTAACCGCAGATTGACAAAAAAAACCGAATCATAAATATTTTGCAACTACTTTTGAAAGATGTAACATGATATTGTATAAATTTACTTAGTCAATACTTTATCACAAAAGTCATTTGCTTTGATGAAAGACATTGATCAAATACAACTGACAGATTGACTGAAACCGACATCAAAGAAGATTGGCTGGTTTATTAAAATTTGAGTAACATCCCTGACATAGGTTGTATATAAAATAACCCCATTAAATTTCTTACACATTTTACTTTTATTTCATTACGCTGGTGGTCTCAATCATGTGATTCAGGTTAGAGATAATGAATGATGGAGGTGGAATTTTAAAAGTATTAGTTACATATGAATGTAATATATACTTTATATTT